>PVLA01004688.1:0-168602 GCA_004027455.1 Hydrochoerus hydrochaeris | reverse complement strand
CCTCACAACTAAGGGAGTTTACTTTTATAGAGGAGCAACGCAGCCGATTGGTGGGTAGGCTGATAAGAACACGGGGAGTGAGCTGGTTGGTCATTTAGGGCGGCAGGTGAAGCGTCATTCCGGGGAAAAGGAAACTTTTGTGAGAAACAGCTGAGGCTTATTAAACCGAAACTTATCTCGTGACAAGAACAAGGACTTAAATCTAAAATGGCGGTGCATACAGAACAAGATGACGGCGCAGGTGGTTAGTGGTTGATCAGAGTATTACAATATAATGCTTACTGTCCAAGCATTGTGGAGCACATCTGTAATCCATGCATTTTCAGAGACTTGAGGCAGGAGGACTTCAAGTTTGAACCTACACTGGGCAATTTAGCAACTTAGAGAGACCCTGTCTCAAAATTAAAAGTAAAAAAAGTACTACAGATATAGCTTAGAATGAAAGCACTGAGTTCAATCCTCAGTACTACAAAAAAAAAAAGAAAAAACATACGCATATTGTGATATTGTGTATAGTATACTTTATAGGTAATATGAACATGACTTCTTTCTATATAACAGATATGTGATATCTTGTACTATTTTCCTTTTTCATTTTCCAATTTACTTTATTTATATTTCCTTTAAAATGAGAACACATAAAAAAGTAAAATTTGAGTTTGTCTTACACTAACAAAGGTTAATTCAATAAAACCTGCACAGTCATCTTGAAATAAGTTTATTTTCTACAGAAGAATGGTTGGGCATATTGGGAAGGATTTTGTGATGACAATTCTCACCAATAAACATATATCTGAGAAAAAGATGATCCTCAGGGAACAAGTTACCATTCCCTGGAACTGGAGAACAACATCAATCCAGGAATGAATTTGATTTGTGGAAACAGCATCCAGGTTTTCAACTGTGTTTCATAGAATGGTCAAATCCAATTCAGGAATATGGGCAATTAAAATGAAAATGCAACTAGCAATGCAGAGGGAAACACATGCATATTATTTAGAGAATGCAAAAGGATTAACTGTGGTTATCTTTCCAAAATATAAAATGCACATATAAAGAATTTTTGAAAAAATCAGACTCCTGAAATTCAAAGAGTCATTCCAAAAAGGGGTATCTGAGATGAAAATACACTTCTCAGCTGAAGAAATACAAATGGCAAATAAATACATGAAAAAATGTTCAACCCCATTGGTCATTAGAGAAATGCAATTTAATACAACACTGAGATTCCATCTCACTCCAGAAAGAATGACCAGAATCAGGAAAGCAACAAATAACAAATGCTGGAGAGGCTGTGGGAAAAAAGGAACTCTTCTGCACTGTTGCTGGGAGTGTAGACTGGTGCAACCAGTCTGGAAATCAGTCTGGAGATCCCTCAAAAATCTGGGATTGGAGGTACCATTTGACCGAGCTATCCTACTTCTGGGCATATTCCCAGAAAACATCATACCACAGTGATACATGTGCACCCATGTTTATAGCAGCATAATATGTAATAGCCAAATCTTGGAAATAACAAAAATGCCCAACAACTGAGGAATATGAAAAAACATGTATTTTTATACAATGGAGTACTACTTAGCTATAAAGAAGGATCACATTGAGACATTTATAAATAAATGTATGTGACTTGAAACCATACTCATAAGTTAAATAAATCAAATTCACATGTGTAAATACTGTATTTTTCCCCCTAGCATAAGAAACTGAAAGAGTAAATATATTTTGAAGATATATTGTGAAAATATCAAAATATATTGTGAAAAGATAAGAAACTACTCAAAAGGGAAAAATAACTCAGATAGGGAAAAGGAGAAAAGAAGGAAGGGAAGTGAAAAAAAGATGTAAATCTGTATATATGCTCTTAAGATAGCAAAGATGATTGTACTACTAATTCTAATCTTTCTTGGAACAAAACATTTAACACATAGGATTAGATCAATTTTGCATGTCTATATCTGGCAACCTGATAACTCTTTTGAAAATTATGCAAAATAACCACCTTTGTTAATTTCCTACCACCTTGTTTTGAAAGCCTATATTTTTATTGTTTGGGGGGGCTTGTTATTGTTGTTTATTTGTCTCTTTTGTTCCTTGTTTTTCTTGTTTTGTTTCTTGTATTTTTTGTTTTGTTTTGCTTTTCCCTCTTTAAAATACAAATATATATAAAATGAGTAGTAAAATATACCTAAAATATATGACTAATTTTATAAAAAATGGTATGTTAGAAAATAATACTTTGGTTCCATGTTTATATTATCCTTCAGCATTTTGAATGGATCGAATTTTACTCTATGAGTTCTACTCCAAACACTCCATAACATGTCTGAGTTCTCATTTAATCAATAGTTCTCATGAAGTTCACTGCTTAGTACCTTAGTAAATATTTATGGAGAACATAGTGCTGGGTGTGTTTCTATAATATTTACTCAATAATTTACCACATATTGAAGAAATTACTTATTTATTACTTGCCCTAAAGTTAGCTAAAGATTATAAAATCTTCTCACAATATGAAATATCAGTAGCACAGGAAAATAGATTAATTATAAACATTGTATATTTCTAATAGAGATTTTAGTGAGTTACAAGTTGCTATCTTTGTATTAATAATTCTCTGCTGACCTCAGACCTGTGCCCATCTTACCTGCCTGGTTCTCCCCCATTCAACTCAGCCAGGAACACAGGGTGCTCCCACACATTCCTACATAGTCCTCAAGATACATCAACTGCAGAGCACCAGGATAATCTTTGGCCCAAACTCAGTCCTTCCAACAAACTTATTTGCTAAAAAGAAGCAAAAGAGGACAAGAAATAACTGTGGAAATGTGGGAAGACATCACTTTTAAAGAATATATTTCAGAGTTGGATTTCAGCAGTGACATCTGAGAAAGAAAGAGGAAAAACTATTTAAACAGATTTTTTTTAAAGCCTCTAATGTTGGACAATTCACAAGCAACATTCAGATATAATTCGCGATAGCACGTAAGAATGGATAGAGGGAAGAGACCAGAAGAACTCATTAAAAAGTTAGGACAGGTAAAACAAAAGAAAGGTATTTTTTTTTATTTTAATTCAATAAGAAAAGGAAGATAATTTTTCTCCCCAGTCCTTTGTCGCTTTTTAATCATGTCTTTAGCTGGAGTTACTCTTTCACTCCCTGTGCTTGTTTTAAATAGGTACAGTTGTTTTAAGGGAATTTTCAGGTTCTTAGATGAAAAGAAAGTACTTGCTCCCCAGTGAATATTGAGTATTTTATATCCCTCCTGCCCTAAAAACTGTATTTCACTAACTTCATGTATTTTATGCATTCTATGTCAATATTGCAGAAAACTCTTTTCCCTCTTGTAACTCCCTGAAAAAAAGTCTGTACTTTACATTACATTTGCTTAACTACTTTTGCTGTCTCTGTGGATGCTTTCAATAGCTCTGAGTTGAGAAATAAAATAAAAAAAGAATCAAGAAGGAAAGAACCTGAATAAAATAAAACTTAAAACATGTATTTAAACATCTAGATAATGTGATATGACTTAAAAATGGTCAACTCCAATTTTAATTCAAATGGGCTATGGAGTCACATATTAAATACTTTTTCTAGATACAAATTCAGCCAAAGCAAGTAAAATTCACTTGACCTTCTAACTTCTAATTGGAAGACAATTGTTGCTAAAGTAACATCTTTGTGGTCAAGAAAAGGAAAAATGTTTTCTATCTGAAGATCAGGTTATAGCTTACCGACCCCCCAGTAGGAAGAGAATTGTGCCAAAGAATTATTCCAGGAGTCAACCAGCATTTTCGGAGTCTATAAATAATGCATCAAAAGAGCCCATTTGGAGAAGGAATTTATGGGCCACAGCTTCAATCCATATGCAGTGATGCGGATGTCATTCTGACTATTTTGCTGGTGGGACTTTTGTACTCTACTGGATGATTTACATACCGATGAGGCTAGAAAAACTCCTAGGCATGGCTTTTATAACAACACACACTTTCATCTATATTCTTGAAAACTAGACAATAAATCAGAGAAAAAAAAAAAACCTTGAGTAAGGAGGGATGCTATGTCAAGCCTGTCCACCGGGCTCTTTCAACTTATTATTTGTGTCAAATTAGAAAAAAAATCAAAAGATGCAATTTATCTATTGGAGTTAGAAAGCAATGAGCCTGACAGTCACCAGGAAATTTAAGACAATCTGATGGCAAAATGAATAAAAAATTCATCATTGAAGCCAGATAGTTTCACAGAACACCAACATTTGATATAGCAAAATTCACAAGGCAAAAACAGAAAAGGCAAGCCCACATGAGCACAACATTTGAGTGTTCATGTGGATTGCAGGTAGCTCCAAATGTTCATATTGTAACCACCTAGTCTAACATTTAGCCTTACACATCAAACTTTTTCTTTCCTAACTACTAAAAAAAAAATCTGTCCTATGAAAATTATTGATAAAGGGTCTGGCGATGTAGCACAGTTGGACCCCACTTGCCCAGTATACAGGAGGCCCTAGGTTTGAGCCCCAGCACCATGAAAACAAATTATTGCTAGGTTTTAAGAATCAGTTAAGGAGCTGGGGATTTATCTCAGCAGCATAAGTGCCTGCCTGGCAAGTGGGAGGTCATGAGTTCGATCCCTGGTACAAAAAAAAGTAGAAGTAGTTAAAAGTGGTAGCAAAACTAGAAACATATAATATTCTCAAGAAGAAGAGAAGAGATAAAAGAAATTCTACTGTTGCCTCTTGGGAATAATCATACTGCTCATGACAAGATATCACAAAGAGTCAATAAAGCAGAGTAATCACACATTAGATATATACCTTCACTAGCCATGCTTTTCTTTCTTTTTCTAGAATGTAGATACTTCACCTATGAGAAAGGTTAATTGCCTTCCAGAATTCAAAGAATTGGAATTTCCTACAAATTTATTGATTTATTCACGACATATTGAATGCATGTCACGTATGAAGCTCAAGGCTTCAATTAGTGTCATAGAAAAATGAGTGAGATATAAACCCTATTTTCAAGGAACTTACAACCAATGAGGAACAGACAATTTATAATTGTAGGTAATGTAAAACTACTCAAACTGAAGTTGAACAAACACAAGTTGGAAGAGCACAAAATGAGGGCCATAGAGATAAGAAAAGAGAAAGAGATTTCTACTTGAAACGTTTCCCTCAAAGAGGTAACCTTTTTGCTTATTCATAACCACTGAGTAGTTGATCAAAGGCAGGGAGTAGTGAATCCACGTTCGATGATAATGGTCAATGTCATTTGAGGTTGTGCTTCAGGAAAAACAGAAGCAATAGATAAAATTGGACCCATGTGTGGACGTGTTAGTGATTAGCTGCCTAAAGAGTTTACTTAACATTTCGTACAGCTGTCAGAATTAGCAAATCTTGAACTTTTTAAAATTATTACACTTTCATGAAAATAATTCAAATATAATAGAATCATGTAATTTATCTGGCAATTCCATGGTATAGGCATTATGGAACCACAGACAGTGATGAACTGGTTGAGAATCTCCATTAAGGCAACGATGCATAAGCATTGCATGGATCCAACATGGTGTGATACTTTTTAAAAAAAACTATATAGTGTAAAATAAAAATAGTGATAGTGAAATAAAAGAGAAATTTTGAAAGAAGACTTGAAAATTGAGAAATACAGAATTATAGGGAGAGAGAGACAAGAACCAGACCCTGGGTAATTTGAGGATTGTGGAGCTACTGGCTGAAAAAAAAAATCTCTGATGAAGATAAATGAGAGGAAAGATAAAGATCTCACTTTGTGATGGTTTTAGTGTGCAGAGCCAAAATATCCTCAAAGGACAATTGTTCAATGACTTTGGAGAAATATAAGAGACCCGAGTTACCTGATTACAGAACTGAGGCTTTGTTTATTTTAAGACTTTACACTATAATTAAACAATCCTTGGCATACTGATGGCTTATTTTACAAATAAAAAAATAACACCATAATCTGTGTTTTCATTTCATTAATAAATTGGTATTGGTCATATTTTCAGTGTTACCATCATGTGAAGTGATAGACCAATTCAGATTCCCAAATTCCAAATTTTCTCTTACAAACTATGTGATTTTTTATATAATTACTTAACATTTTTGACATTTAGTTTTTCTACTGAGTAATATATACCTAAAAGATAATGATAAGGAATATCTATCTTTTATAGGTGAAATATTTAGCATAGTGCCTGCCTTGTATTTGTTGCTCAATAAATGATAGATGTTGCTCTAATTCTTTTATGTTGAGAGTTGTATGTTTTGTTTTGATTTTTTACTATTTACTATTACTATGAGTAGCACCACTGTTCATTTAGCAGTAGTTCTATTTATAGAACAATTTCAATACATACAGTCATTTTATTTATTAGACCAGACTTAGACTTATATGAAAGACTTGTTTTCCTCTGAGATTATTTGTAAATTGCAGCTTTTCCTTTTAACCAAGTACTTGAATCATTTTCTCTAGAGTATCAACATTTTTATGGTCTTATCCACCTCCATCAGAAACTCTTGGAATGTCTGTTAAAGACTAAATTTCTGGATTCATTTCAGACCTACCATATGTAAATTTAGATAGACTGAGTTCAGAAATTTTATTAATCAGGTATCCCATCCTTGGAACAAATACCTAATACCTGCAACTTAAAGGAAGATTTGTTTTAATTTATGGTATCAGGGATGTCAGTGCACAGTTGACTGGCTCCAAGGCAGAAGCATCATGGTGGAAGGGCATGATGAAACAAAGCAACTCACTTCCTGGCAAACTGGGAAGCAGAGCATAGGGAAGAACAACACAGTTACATCCTGCAGAGGAATATCCCCAGTAAACAGCCTCATCAAACTGGTTCCCACCTTCTAACAGCATGTATAAAACCCCCATGATTTAATGACTTCTCCAAAAATCTCTAAACCCAGTCAAGTTTATTAACTTGACTGACTACCTGACAGTATAAACATTTTCATTCCAAAAGGGAGGAATAGGGGCATAGGAAAGAATTGGACCAAAGCAAGCATAAAAACTAACAGAAAATATTAAATCTGATAGTTCTGTCTCTAACTCTGGGGTATGTGATGGTGACATATGAGTTCTACATGGCTTGGGTGGCCCCAATCCTACAATCTTACTGATAGCAGCCAACATGATCCCTTTTATAGCTCTCTCTGGTCACTGTCTACAGTCTTTTCAGCAGACATTTCACATTCCTAGTACCTTCAACTTCCTGAAGTCTTCACAATACATACAGCTTCATTCTCACAACTTCAGGCACCTCCCTCAAGCAACACAGTATTTGACCTTCCCAACCTTCCTTTGAAATCTGAGTAGAAGCCTTCATGACCCCACAACTTTGGCATTATGTGTGTCAAAAAAAAAGAAAAAAGCATCATGTGAATGATATCAAGGTGTCAGTAGCAGATGAGACCACTTGGGCCATGGCTACAGTAGATTCTGAGTGCCTTGATATCTGAGGATTGTGAAGTGAATCCCAGGGAATCAATAGGCATCCCTTCTCAGGTAGAATGTGAAGGATCCTCTTCCCAAATTAAAAATTTTATACTTTTGTACCTTTAAACTTGTGATAGGTGGTGTCTTGCTGACTCCTGAGATATCTTCAAGTTATCTCTACCTCCCACCCCATTCAAAGTACTTGGTTTTCTTTTTAATAACACTTGTCTCTTCAGAAACCACACCTCCTTTTGTCTGACTTTATACCTGGTTCTTTCCTGGACAAAATTTATGTTTTTCAAGCTCTACTATAAATATGGCTAAAATCAGCCACAGTGCACATGCTGCAGTCTAAACATTGGACCGCCTTGAAAGCACTTCCACTAAGTCACTGCCTTTAAATTCTGCCTTGAACAAAATCTTAGACTGTGGGCAGAATGCAAACAAACTTATTGCCAGAGTGAAACATGTTTGACATTTAATTGAATTTTCAGTATGGTCTTTATTCCCAACTAAAATTTCATGAACCTTGCCTTTAATGTCCACATTCCACCACCTTCTGGTCTTCTGAGCTTCAGTCAGAATTGTCCAACAAGCTGTGCTCACAGCATTCTAGGTCTTCTCTGGCTTGCATCTTCAAACCTTCCTAACTCCTTCCCTAAATTACCTCCAAATGCTTCAGAATCACACAGTCAGTTATAGTTACAACAATAATCCTACTTCTCTGTATTAGCCTCCTTTCCCATTGCTAAGACAAACTACCTGACACTCAGAACTGAAAAGAAGAGAATTTTATTGTAACTCAGTTTCAGAGGTTTTAGTCCATAATCAGGGAGCCCCAAGAGAGAAGGGTCATGGTGGATGAATGTGGCAGAGTAAGGCTTCACATCATATCAGTCAGGAAGTAGACCCAGGGGAACAACCTCAGCCAAAGATGCACCCTCCAAAGACACAGACTCACCTTCAGACAAACCTCCTCTTAACAGCACATTTAGTTGTGAATATCAGTGGATCAGTTCCCAGATGGTTAGAGCACCCCATGATCTGATCACCACTCCAGGTGTCTCCTAATCCAGCCACAGGAATCTTTTAGTGAAACTTGAATACACTAGAAATTGTGAACTCTTTATAGACAAGATTATCAGAAGAGGGATTTCAACCTCTGTTTCCCTAAATGGAATTAGAAGATTCGTGTGATTTATGCAGAAATTTTGATTATTTGAATATAAACACTTACAAAGATAACACACCAGTCTCCCCTGCACCTTCAAAACTAATGCTGACTATTGGGTACTATACTTTCATCAAAACCCCTAATGTGATTACTGTAACTTTATGACATGGAAAAGCTATAGCAGTTACTACATCTGTAAAGTATAGTGTTAAACCCAGGGAGCATAAATCTCCCAACTGATTCCTCTGCTTCAAGAGTAAATTTTTAGATTCTTTGCATTCTGTATAAATTCTACACTTTTCATAATAAGATAAACAGTGACTCCTAATATTCATGTCCTAATTCCTGGAGCCTGAGAATGTTATTTACATAGTAAAGGGCACTTTGAAGATGTGATTAAATTAGGGATCTTGAATGAAATTATCATGGATTATCCATATGAGCACCAAAGAAAATCATAAGTGTATTTATAAGAAAGAAACAGAGGGAGATTTCAACATCTGACCTCTGTAATCATAAAATAATAAACTATGTTCTTTCAAGCTGCAAATTTGTAGTCAAATACTACAGCAGCAGCAGGAGATTAATATACGTTCTATTTTTTTAAATTAACAAATCCTATTGAGCATTTGACTGCAACAGTGTTAAAAATTTATAGATTTCTATAGGTCATGTAATAATCAGTTTTTAACAGTGATAAACCTTCCAATCCATGAACATAGCATACTTCTTCAATTAACGAGGTATTATTTATGGTTTTTCAGATCAATATTTCATGTTTTCATTTTGCACAATTTTGCCAAATTTATTCTGAAGTATGTGAAATTTTGACATTATTGCAAGTAAATGTCATTTTGCCAATATTTTGTTTTGATTCTATATACTTACACAACAGACTTTTATATTGAATTTATGTACTGAAATCTCAATATCCTCTCTTAACAGGCTTTGATGTAGCCAGAAAATAAAGATTTAAAGATAGCAAATTTCCTTCCTGTGTGACTTAAAATTCATGAATAATTCTAGTTCCCTGAAAATTCTACATTTATTTTATGTATTCTTTAAAACCACTCACCCAAAATCTTTTCTGTAAGTTTCTGATTCAGGTCTATCAAGATAGAGATTGAACTGTATGTCAGCAAGTCTGAGAGTGGGACTCTAAAAGTGGATCTGAGGCACTGTGGCAAGTCCAGTTAAGAAAATCTGTGGTGATTATATTTCAAGAGTGGTGCAAGTGATTTGAAATGTTTGAAATGAGATGGTTTCTCAGAAATAAGACACACTTTTGTTGATTACCACTAATTTGTAACCAACAATTACCCTGCATCTTGGTTTTGTCCCAGAAAAATGATTGTGACATTCTTTCCAGTTTGTGCATAACAAGCTCTTCAAAAAGTCATTGTGCTTCATCACAGTGCTTTTTTGCCTGAAACCACAAAAATGGTAAGTACCGCTCTCCTTCCTCATTATGCATAGCTTCCCCACAATTTTCATTTGTAGGACTGCTTTTTTCTTCTTGTATTGTGTTTTTTCTGGTGACAACATAATGAATGAAGTAGTGTGCAGGCTAATCTTAACCCAGGAAATTTTGAGTAAGTATACTTACTCCCAAATTTTGAAGGAGTTCTCTTAAAACAATTTTTCCCTTTTCACTTTAGGATACTAGGAGAATAAAAGAAAATGGGAAAGTGAGGAAGATAAAGATACAGATAATGCAGCCTCAATCTTAAATGCCTATACTTATAGCATAATGATTTTCTTTTCTTTTATACAAATCTATGAAATTGATAAATATATTGTATGGTAAAAATAGAAAATTAGAAGTTTTGAATACTTAATTCTCTACTTTTACTACACCGCTAAGAAATCGTCAGTTTATTGAGCAGAGTTCTAAAGGTGAGAGCATCCATAGACTAATAGAATGTCTTCCTCACCTACTCTCACCTAATTATTCAGTTTCAGTTTCAGTTCTTGTCCAAATTTCTTCAAAAAGGCAAATCTTCCTTTTCTCAAAGGAAAGTTCATATTTAAAATATGCCTGTGAATATTTGTTAATGCTTATGCATATGTTTACATATATGTTTGCCCTGTCACTATTTCTCATGAGTTATTCCACAAATAAAAATCAACTTTTCTAAGATTTCTTATTTTATTAAGAAAAGAAAAAATAAGGTAGCATTAAAATAGGCTGGTGGTCAAATGAATGAGTTTTTAAATGTTTGTTATTTCACTTTTGTTTTAGGTGCTAGGATTTATGTATAGAAGCAAAGCAAGCAGCTCCGAAGATCCAACTCTGAGATAGGAGATAGCACTAAATATTAAGAAGACAATGAAAAATCATATATTTAAATATATAATTTTAATATATGAATTTAAATTTACAATATACAAAGTATACATATGAACTATATGAACTACATGTACACTACATCTACATGCCCGTAACTAAATTTCAAAAGATATAAAACTTTGGTAAAACAGTTTCTTTCCTTTTTATGTATCCCAGTCTCTAAGTTTTCCCTTTTGGAAACTACTTCTAGTCCTACAAATGAAAATGGTGGGGAAGCGTATGTATAATGAGGAAGGAGAGCGGTACTTACCATTTTTGTGGTTTCAGGCACAAAAGCATTGTGATGAGGCACAATGACTTTTTGAAGAGCTTGTTATGCACGAACTGGAAATATTCTAGTTTTCAAAGACAAATGATTCAGTCATCCTGTCTATTTGCAATACAGAATGTTTTGATATATGTGTTTTGTGGCATTTTTATTAATTAAACTGAGTTCTACAGCTTTGTATTAGCTTAGTGTCACTATATTGAAATATTTGACACAGAAGAGTTATAAAGAAAAAGAGATTCATTTACCTCAGGGTTTTAGGGGTTCAAAGTACACAATGGGGCAGGCCCCACTGGTTGGCTTCTAGTGAGAGCAGTGGGTAGCAGGGAATTGTGATAAGTATGTATGCAAGAGCAAGGGCTCATCAGCAACCGGAACCACAGTGAGACTGGCCTCCCAGAATCCCTTCTGAGGGCACGACTCCTATAATCTAAGGGTCTTTTAAAGGTTCATACTGTCTTCCCACACTGCCACACTGGACACCAGCTTCTCAACACATGAACATTAAAGGAACACAAAAGCATGTTTAATAGCAAAATATACTACAAAAGTTATGGCCAGCTATATCTGGTGTTCCTGAGGCTGTCTAGAAAGATACTATGTCAAGTTATTAATGTTATATAAAGCTAATAACCTAGAAATTTTTAAATACACTCATTTGGATGTCATATTTGTTTTCCTTTATCCTCACCTGTAATTCAGGCATGACACTGTTTTAATTTTTCACTTAGTATAATTTTAATTTAATATTAATGGTCCTAACTAATTGGCTAATATCCATACCAAGCTAAAAATTAATATTTACTCCTTCAAAAGTCTTATTTAATAAAACTTCTTTTATTCAAAAGTATCCTAATGGTTATCTTTATTATTTCATATAATGATCAGCTACCAGACCTCAATTTCAGGGCTGCTTTTGATGTTCTATAATGAAAGCACATAGCTGGTCTCTTGTTGCTATAAAGTACTGCAGAGACATTTACCTACCTTGTGGACCTTTGTTTCAACCTTTCTTGTTTCATTTGCTGAGCTACCTACCAGCTTCATCACCAAGAGAAATAAAACTTATTTTTCTCAATTTAGTGTTCCCAAGTCTCCATTTAACTGTCTTCCTTGAGAAAAATGGCAAATTCTTTCTAGATATAACTATTGACCATTAACCATCCTAGAGGAATACAGTTGTACTGCAAGAAGAAATCATCTGTACTCTGTTGTGAATAGGATTGCAGTTTTGATAGGCACAGTTTCAGGAGCTGAAGGAGTAGAAGCCAGATATCTCAGTGGTCACATCAAGCAGATCAGCTGGACCTCTTTCAAACCCAAAGAGGCTTCCAAACTCCACTGAACATTAACGTTCCACTCTTAAAAACAAGTCAGAGAACTGGGTGAAAAGTTTCCGAGACTAGCATTTTGTTGGCCTGAATGAAATATATATTGCAACTATCTACACTGACATAATGAGTAAAAATTGTAGAGTAAATGGCTAAGGAAAAATGTCAAAGCAACAGCATGTTAGTAATTTCAATAAATTTTAAAGCAATAAATTTTAAAGTGAACTCAGCCATTTCTTTTATTTTTTAACTGAATTACCTAGTTGTTTAATTTTTTCAATCTGCAGACTATTATTTTAATACATATAAAAGTGTCCTCAATGTATTTAATCTTCATGTAGTTTATTACAGGAAAGTGAAAAACATGAAGTATGAACTAAAATCTTAAAATTCCTAACTTTATTTAGTGCTTCTTTCAGTAGACTATAATACTTTCAGTGATGAGAGGTTCAAAAGAAAATCTTGAAGGCAACTCTGAAAAGAAATAACAACCTCCAAGAAAAAACAGACATTTCATTTCCATTAAAAAGAAAAGGATTCTGATGTGTAAAGTTTGATGTTTCTTTTTTCAGAACTTCATCACCTAAAAAATTGTGCTACTTTTTTTAAAATCCAAGCATAAACCTGAACCTTCCTTCCGTGACAACCCTTTAAATTATTGTTTGATTAATAGCTCATGCTGTCTTGAGGTGCTGCCTAATTATGCACCCATGTTTTACTCATTATGTAATGAAGTGTTGGCATGGTACATTAGCTCAAGAAAAGAGAAATGAATGCTATTTCATAAGATATATGTCCCCCACATTTACTTTCTTCCGGTCCCAGGTGAGCTTCAGTATGTGCTTGGGTAGCTCTAAGATGAGGAAAAAGTCTTCCTAAATTCTCTACAGCAGCAACAAACCATTTACTACTACAAATGTCCATTCCAAAGATAGTTTAAATCAGCCTTAAGAAAATCATTCTCCATTGTCCCAATTGCTGTCAGTAAATCTTAGTAATTGTAGCTTTTCACAGATGGGCTTTCAGCAGCTTTAACCCTTACAGACTGTGATTTTGTCGACCAGAACTATTCAAAAACACAAAAATACACTTTCCTTTTACAGTATGGGCAGCAGATAAAGAACTGTAGGGTTTTCTCTTCATTTTGGTGAGAAAGGAACATGTGAACATGATAATTGGAAGACCAAAGATCTTCTGTCAGCTACATACAACCTGCCAATTTTCTCCTGACTTTCCTGGAAGCCCTGAATATGCTGGGAGTCCCTATCTGTGCCCGGCAGGCAGAGTCCCTCCTCTATTGATGAGTGGCTGACAGTGCTCAGGAATTGTCACATGTACCCAGCATTTAGGAGCGTTCAGACTCCCAAGTGGTTAGAAGATGCAGAGTTCCAGTTATCTGATATACATAGCACATGAATCAAAGTTTTGTCAATACATATATCATCATTCTCTTGCATATGACATCTTCTCAGTTAACCAAACTTTAAAACATAGAATCATAGTTTCATGCTATACCCTTTCATTAAAGCAACACTTCTAGAAAATCAAGTAGGCCCTGGATGATCTTCTAGGTTGTGGGCAGACACAAAATCAAACCAATCAAAAGTATTTACCATCATGAAGTTGCTGCCCCAGTATGAGAAACAAAAAAGTGTGAGCATGTGTTTACATGTGTGAAAGAAAAAGAGAGATGGGGCAAGGTAAGGTTGGAAAAAATGAAGCAATGCAAGGTAAACAAGAAGGCCTAATGGAAAGGGGGCAAAACAGGAAAAGTACATAGCATTTTGTGTGGACAGTATCTGAACATATGAGCCTAGAAGAATCAAGAGGAGAGTGTGCAGGGGAGAACCATGATTATCTCCTTCAACTCTTGGCATTAGCAAAAGAACAGCTCTGTTTTGTTCTTCAAAACACCAAGGTTGTCCAGTTTTGGTGATGTCCACTGATTTCTCTCTAGATTTTTACATTGTTGCTAGATTCCCTACACAACTACAAATTACCACCAATGTGAACATTCCATGGCAATGCCAAAAGTCATATTCAGAAATATTTGCATGATGGCACTTCCTTCTTCATGTAAATTAAAATTCATTTCAGGATTGCTTCTCTGTGAGACACTGCTCTATTTAATCTTTAATATTTCAACATGCAAACCTCTTCCACATGCAAACAGTATTTATAGTCTGAACCATTAATTTACCCATTATTGTACCACGAACAGACTGTACTTTCATGTGCTTTATTCCACCTCTAATCTTAAACACATATGTCCTTAGATTACAAATACTACACTTCGTTATTTTGTCTTCCCATAATAGTTATGGGAAGAGGGATAAATAATTCTGTGTCGTGTGGTAGATGTCACTGGACCACCTATCTTCTGGTACACTTTTGAATGTGCTTAGCAGTTTGTTAAAACAGTGTAAATGACTCACAATAATACAGAAAGGATGTCACCATTAAGTAAGTGATGTCTAGACACTGACAATCAATCCCACACTCAGAATGCAATAAGATGAATATATAAATGCCCAATGCCACTTACTGTTGGCAACAGTTTATATGAGAATTCTAATTTGTATTCATGGAATGCCTTTTTCTGAGCTCCTCTGCTACCTAATTACCAAGTAACTTTATGCTTAGTAAAGTTTTGACAATAAATAACAGGACAATGGAAAGCAATCCTGTCACTGCCACAACTTAGTAAATAAAGAGAGCTTGCCACAGCATATATGTGTTTTCAAAGCCCCCACTAATTCCCTATGATGCACCATCCTGGGAATCACCTGTGTGGATATCATACCTGAATGTTCTAATTATGGCTAACAAAGCCCGGGAAGCAATAGAGTTGTTTGTAAACACACTTATCAAATACAACCACCTGTTGTGAGAAAAAAACCTCATTGCTTTCTTGGGAAATGTCTGCCTGCTTGAAAATATATTTAGTTTTTGCTCTCTTGTATCAGATAATAGATATAAAATTAAACTAGAAATCAAGGAAAAGTATAGAAATCATCATAGGAATTTACTGAGCACCTACCATGAATCACACACAGTGTCAAGCATGTTTTGACATTTCAGCCTTTAAATCAGTCCTTGAGCTTCACATTATGATTCCAGTGGAATTAAAGTTCACCTTTACAGCAAGAGGTTGTTTTGGTTTTTTTGCTTTTTTTATTTTTTGTTTGTTGATTGGTTGGTTTTTTGAGACAGGGTCTCACTGTGTAGCTCAGGCTGGTCTCAAATTTGCAGCAATATGCCTGCCTCAACCTCTGGAGTACTGGGATTACAGATACCATACCCGGCTACAATGAGTTTATAATCTCTCAATCTACAAATTAAAGAGCTGAGACCTAGATCTTTCAAATGACATACCTAAGGTCAAACCATTATGGCAGAAAATAGAATGGCCATGTTGGTAATAAAATGTGAATAATTTTAGTTTAAATTGTTATTATAAATGCTCACATCATTCTTAATTTTCTAACATTTGAGTGATTTAGAAGTTAGAAGGGTAAATAAGCATAATGAATCACATACTGTTCATATATTTCCCCATCCCTGTAAAGACTATGCATTCTCGTCTCAACTATGTGGTGTTTTAAAACTATAAATTGACATTTCTTCATTTCTTACTTTCAGCCTCGTCCACTAAAATAGAACTGCATAAGTATAGAATATCTAACTCAAGGAACAGAGATTCAAATATGTAGTGATGGGACTCCAAAGGAGAAAACCTAAATCTATTGGACTTTAAGTAATAGTCCACATTTTAGGGGAAAAAAGCAACTGAAAAGAAAAATAACCCAAAGAAAATACAAATAAACTCTCAACCCCCTTAGGAATAAGCAACGTGTAAAATTCTTCTTGTCTTACTATTTTCTATATTCCTTTATTGGATGCTTATTTGTCTTTCCTGTCCACTCAACTACCCAACCCCCTAAAAATATCACTTGACTGAAGACAGTGTTTTTTTCAGATTAATCTGTTAAATTCCTGACACAATGTATACAACCAGGTGTAATGGCACAGGCCTATAATCCCAGCACTCGGGGAGGCTGAGGCCAGAGGATCACTGTGAGTTCAAAACCAGCCTGGGCTAAACAGTTAGCCCAAAGCCAGCCTGAACTGCACAGCGAGAACTTCCCTGTCCCAAAAAAGAAAGAACAAACACAAATTCCTGCAACAATGTATAGAGTCAGACCACTGAAAGCAGATGGTCTCAAAAAATTGCCTGAATAATGAATGTTAACTGAGCCTAACAAGCAAGTTCTGTTTCACCCTATTTAGCTAGTCAATGCAGCACGACGTTGGACACTTGTCTTTTAAACTGCAAGTATTAGAAAAAATGCCAGGCCCACGGCAGCAGCTGTTATTCTCCCATTTTGGACACACATTAACCAATCCCTGGGGTTATTGCCCAGCATGGAGTAACTCTTTCCTCTACCTAGAAGTGTAAAAATACTGCCATGTTTTCAGAACTTGGACATCAAAAACATTCATTCCTTGACTTCCTATTTTTGAAATGCTGCATTAATTTCTAACACTGCCTAAGAAATTACTGCATATTAGCAACTAAAACAGCACACATTAGTGATCTCAAGGCTTCATCATCTAAGAGCTGTGGATCAGCATGGCTTATCTGGGCCCTGTGAGGAGGCGAGCAGTCCAGGTATCAAATCTTGCTACGCCTCCATTGTCACCTGGAGTTAACCCGCCATAAATTTGCTATCTAGCTTCCTAAGATTTCTTCAAAATTCATTTTCTTCCAACACGATGACTTAGGGTTTCAACTTTTTGTTGACTATCAGTTGGAAGCAACCACAGTCACTAGAGGCTTCCAAGTTCCTTGCCACATGGGTTCCCTCAGCATGGCTATTTCTTTCATTAAACCCCACAGGAGAATCCCTGACCAGTCCACAAAGGTCACAATCCATCAGTGTTGTCATAGTCTGTTGGTCAGAAACAAACCATAGATTGTGTTTACATTCAAAGAAATGGCATAATGCACAGGTCTGAACACTAAGCGGTTAAGATATTGAAAGCCATCCTAGGATCTTTCCATCCTGAAGTGTTGATTTAAAAAACAAAGGAATTCTAGATTTACCAAAAAAGAATTCTTCTGCCTTTTATTAACAGCATTTAAAATGGCAACAAGTCTATTACTACTATTATCATTGTTATTGTTCTCAAATTTACACAGTTTACTTTCTCCTCTCTTAGAAACAATGTCATGGTGCCATAGTTAAAGAGTACATCTCAGTTCTTACTGAGCTCAAAAATAAGAACTAACTCTGAGAAAAATACTTTGACATATTATTTATAAAACTGGCATTTAAAGTCATTACATATAACTTAAAAGACTAATAAATTTTCCTGAACCCGGGATATATGAAAATGATCCCGTGTATGTTTTCCCCCTCTTCTTATCACTCTCTGCCCCTGTGAGGCCAACCCATACAGACCAAGTTCTCTCTTTGTGGTCTGATTCACCAACTTCACTGCATTCCCATGTCAGGTACTCAAAGAGGAACCCATTAGCTAACTATCCTCACCACTATGCCTCCAGTGCCATTCCAAGCATTGGATTCGTCTGAAAACTCTCCCTTAGCAAACTTCTGTTCGCTTAAAAGTGGTAAGCTTTTTTAATAGGCACTATTTGTTTCATACTCACTTGGGAGATAGATTGACTTTCATGAAGAATTCTATTTTAGGGCCACTAAGTATTTATCAGAATTCTTTCAAATCTTGTGACATATTGGCCCAAGTTTGCTTCAGGTTATAAATGCACTTCTGAAAAACTGGAATTTTGCAAAATTGTGGCAAATGAGATCAGTAGGGAAGTTTGCAAAAAGCCTATCATATCCTTACAAAAGTAAATGTACAAAAATTTTGTCATCAGTCTACCTTCAGGAATTCTTTAATCCTTTCATTTAAGCAATAAACCTATGTTTGCAACAGAAATTTTATGAGAAGTTCCGTGATAAAAACGAATTTTAAGTTGTAAATTTAATTCTATCATTAGGATGGTTGTGGAAGACAAAAGTGAAGTTTCAGGACATTATCTCACTGGCAACACACTCATACTTTTCTTAATAGTTAAGTCTTCTTGCCAAACAAAGCCCTTAGTCTGACATTTCCCCTTACTGATTTTCTTATATTTAATGCAAAGAAGCACCATATTATTTTGAACAACTTTTAGTAAAACATGAAAGCAGTGATTCTCAATAACAGCATGAGTGTTGGGAATGTATTCTAAACCATACAGGCCCATGAGCACTATTGTATTAGTTGTCTATTGTTTCTGTGACAAATTACCACAGACCTAGTGGCTTAAAGCAACACAAATTTGTTATTTTACAGTTCTAGTAGTCAAAAGTGCAAAATGATTAGGCAGGTCTATCTTCTTCCCAGTGGCTGTAGGAAGAAATCTGTTTCCTTGGCATTGCTAATATATTCTATCACAGGCATCAACGAGGGTTACAGGTATCTAAGAGCCACAGTAGAATAGAAGGGGCTATGTAGTTGGAAAATTTCCCAAGGGAATTCTAAACTTTGCAAGAATTTTTACCACCTCTGCCTATGAAGAATCAGTGACACAGAAAATACGCTTGTAATTTACTGATTCACAATTTAGATAAGGTGCTGGCATACAACATAAAAATGAAAATAATTTTTGCTGTGAAAAGCTTCCATAAACATGATTCATCCCTTACCTAACAAACACTTTTGGCTGTCACTTTCTTTCTGATCTCTAAAGAAATGCAAAGGAAATCATCCTAAAAAGGAAGATAAGCCAGGACAAATACTTACTTGGCAAATCCCATATCTTTCTTGCTAATAGCAGTTTTGCTCTATAAATACATACGTAGCACATGTCTTCACAGTAACGTGAATGTTATTAAAACAATACTAAAATCAGTAAAAAACTTACAGAGGTTGTTATCCCCAATGTGTACTTGAACATACAGTTATCTTAGCCTTTCCCTTAGGTGAATAACAGAAATTGATTACATAAGACTCCAGAAATCATCTAAAATTTGGTGAATGAGTAAACTTGTAAATAGAAAAATCTGCATGAAGTCAGAATAGTTTGCTTGAAAAATATGGAAAAAAATTTTAAATATCTGAAAATACCACTTGCATTAGCAAATTTTTCATGAAGACTTACAAATTCAGAATAAACACTTCAAAGTATTTCAGGATCAATTATCTTATTTAGACTAAAATAATTCCACCAAGAAAAAGAAGGACCAAGGGGAAGAAAATGATTATGTATTGTATGCAAAGGAAGCCATCAATACAAGAAATGAAAGAATAACACACAAAGACAGATGATGATGAAAATTCTGGCAGGTTACTTTATTATAGGTTTGAAAATTGAGCAAATAGTCAAAAGAAACATTGCAGGTGTTCTTCTCAGTAGAGATCTCTCTTAAGGAAGTGGTTTGAGTCCAGTTCTACTTCAAATACAAAAAATTAATTTCTGTGGCATCTAAATATAAAGATTTTTTTAAAACTCTATGATTTTCAAAATCAGTCATAAAATGACCCAGAAGGAAACACAAGAGGACGTGAAATCAGTGGTAGAGCACTTACCCATTATGCATGAGGCTCAGCACAGCAAATATAAGCTCACTTATACATGATTCTGTTTATCACTATTAATTAAACATCTAGTCTGTGACAGGCACTATTCCAGATACTCAGGATATAGCAGTAAAGAAAAACAAATAAAATCTTTACTTTAATAAAGCACAGGTCCTAATGGAGGGAGTAACCACGAATAAAAATATATACTAAATGAAATAGGAGTTAATGATAAATATAAAGAAGGGTTACAGAATGGAGAGTGATGCTTTTTTACAGCCGAGTTTATGAGAGTGCTATAGGAAAAAGACTGAGTTTTTCAGAGGCCTGTTTATTCTTCAGTCTTAGGCAGGGGGCCTTACTCATCACTGATCGTCTGTTTGGTTAAGACATGACTTCTGTTCTCCGGAGCTTATGTTTTCTGGATGTGGGTTTTTGTTGGTGTTTTGTGTAATTTATTTCCTTTCCAGCTGAGGAAATTTTAGGTCTTCAGAAATTAGTTCCAATCCATTAAGATTAAAGGTGATCAATGGTCTTGCTTCTGAGGAATGTCAGAATCATTTAAGGGGAACCTCAGTTCCATTATTGTCTGGTTAACAGTTTCCTAGATGAATGAAAAGGGAGAATTGCGTGCCTTGAATTTTCTAAGACGCAAATACCAATCAGTCCAAAACAGGACAAACCAGAGAGAATAATGGGAAAAAACTGAAAATTTGAACTCCAGCCCTCTCTAATCACCTTGTTCTCTGCCAGCCCTGGCAACTGATCTGTTTTGAGAAACATCAAGACACGTAAATCCTTTACAAATAGAAAATCCAAAGTATTGCTCAAAAGTGAATATTTCCCTACCAGCACTCTATGAGGAGGTATCCAGAGTGTTAGTTTGATTAAATTTCAAGGCAGATATAATGGTGTTTTAGTATGTGGTGGGATGGGTACAATATTTCTCTTCTTTTGTATTTTAGGAACAGTTATTCTACTTACATATTATGTCAGGGAAGGAAAGATATTTTCTTGTATCTAATTTGTAAGATTCTTAGTACTCAATAATTGGGATGAAATTATTTATTTTTATTTGTACTTTGTTTCCTTTTAGTCTACTCAGACCAAACCAGCAACCACTTCTATCAATACATGCTCAAGTTTTACTCTAAAAACTCCAGTTCTTTCCAAAACTGTCACAGCAAAGACCATAGTTTCAATGACTGGATCACCAAGAAATACATTTCAAAGCAGAGAGAGGTATTTCTGCCAAGTATGATCAGGAAGGGCACGTTCTTACAGGATGTGCACATTCTGCTTGTAAGAAGAACACAAAAATGTGCAGATTTAATCTAAAAAGAGTATAAGTGAAAAGTAATAAAAGTTCAAAATTTTACTGGAGTGATTCCTATTTTTATATTACCTGGATTCAGATTCATAAAGAGACAAAGCATTGCAAGTTTCAGTAATGTGCCACAAAAGGAAGTGGATACAGTTTGAATTGTTCCCCTGAAAAGTTTCATTTTTCTTCCTTCATGATCAGCACACCTAGCTTTCCCCAAGGACCTTCCACTTCAGGCTGCTCTTAAGGCCATTCAAGACTACCACTGCTGTCCATGCTATTTTACAGAGAAAGTAAACAGAACGAAAAGGAAACAAAATGAAATTCCAGGAAATGTTGCCAAATTACCCTCCTAAGTGGCAAAATCAGGACAGTGAGAGTTGGGGGGTTCAGATTTCAAGCCATAAAAATCTCAGTCAAAATATGACCCCATTAGCTTGACCTTTGCACTCATTTCTCAAAACAACATTGTTATTAACTCACTGTTCTTTTCTCATTATTATCATAAAACCACTTTCAGATAGATTGGGGATTGTGACCCAGGAGTTCTTGCCTCAGTTCAGCCCTGAGGGAGAGAGCCAGTAATGTCTAAAGGCACTGTGGTCATAATTCAGGGACCTAACTATCGCCTAGTGAATAAAACCCAGTGATGTTACTAAAATTCACCACAGCTCTCAAAACAGATACTTTTCAACCCCCAAAATGCTAAACGTGTTGAAAAAAAACCTGAAATAGCTTACCCCTAACCTGGTGTTTAGTCTTGTGCTTTAAAGCAAAGTTTCCTACTGAAACTATTACAGAAAAATAAAAAAGAGCATAGTAAAAAGGAAAAAAGGATTACAAAAAAAACTTCTACTGAGAAAAAACAGAGTACTGATGCTGTGGCTTGGAATTTATTTTTCAATATATATTTTTGCATTCAATATTTTCCTATATATGCATGATTTAGTTCCTGAAATATCAATATGAAAATGAAAACCTTATTTTAAAATTATGGTCACTAAAGGAAAAAAGAGAAAAAGAGGGAGCAGATTTAGTATCTTGGGGTTCCCTTTGAATTTCCAGAACTGGAAAGTTCAGAGGATTTTGGTGAGCATTCCAAGGCAGGATTGTTCTGACTCATTGGCAGATCACCTGCTTAGTTTTTCATTTTATTTTTCAAATTGAGGACCATCTCAAGGCTGCTGATCTCTGTCCTTTTTGTTACTTCATTCCCAAGACCACACCTTTCCCTCCTCTGTCATAATTCCCTGTCTATCCTATCATAATTCATGTTTCATATGTATCAGTCACCTAAAATAAATGGGTTTCATTTAGGGGTATCCCCTGATGTGAAATCCTATTGTATCCCAGCTGAGACTGCAAGCTACAAAATCCCGAGGGCTGTGCCCTGTGAGTCTCACCACTCACTACATTAATGCTTTGCACCATGTTTGTATTGTTTTTATTTGCTCATAGTTGTTCAAAAAGCAGGAATGTGTTTCTAATGCTGATTTTAATGTTGGCTAACTTTTAGTCTTATTAGCTACTTTTTAAATACTTTTCATTTGTTTCTTCTCATCTTAATAAAACAGGTAGAAATGGCTACCTTTTGTTGAGGGTAGGCCTCAAAATCATGGACTCTGCCTAACACAGATTTTGAGAGTCAGGTAGAATTTAAAGGATAAATGATCTTTATAAAGATATTGGGAAAAATGAATCTCTCCTGGGAAAGACGCTTTGGTAAAACACTAGTGATTCAGGGCTTGTCCATCTGCAGAGACTGGGGAAGACCAACGTCGTGTCTGTCTCCATTTTCGAACTCCGACTGATGGCAGTCCCCTCTGTGGGTGAACTTTATCAAGTGTGAAAATAATCCCGGGCCCACAGGAGAAAACACCATTAGCAGGGAAAATATATATCATTGCTGCTGCTCAAGGAGATGCGGCCCATTTAAATGAAGATAAAGGGGGACAAACAAAAGAATTACAATAGGAAATTTGTTGCTGGACTATCAGCAGAGGAGACACAATGCTGCCCTCTATCATCACTTGGCAGGCCAGTGACACACTGTGAAACTCCTACTGCTCCACAGTTCCACATTTGTCACTTTCTGAGCCAACTTTCGTCTTGGCAGTTGCTTGGCATGTTTTAGACAAATGATTTATTGCCTCATTTAATCAAGACTATATAGGAAACAATGATCAATTTTTTATAAATTACAAGTTAGCCATCTTTCATGTAATCTTAGTGACAGAATGTTATAAACATATATGTATGCGTGTCCATGTGTGTGTGTGTGTGTGTGTGTGTGTGTGTGTTTGTGTGCACTCACATTCTCCAATGAACAGCATTTATTTATTGCTTGGTAAGAAATTTAAATAATGACTTCCATTCCTTTTGCCTGTCCAAGAAAGGAAAATTTATGCATTATTTTAAAGTATAAATGCAGTCATCCTGCACCCGTGTTTTTCACTGTTTATTGTCATGACAAAAATAGCCTGAGCAGATTCCAGTACTAATAAATGGCCCTGCTATACAGTTATTGGCAATTTAAAGGCCATATCACTTCATTTTACTTCCTGTTTTGTAAAAACATTTTATACTCTTTTGGGTAATTTCTCCTAAAATTCAGGAGCTCTGACTCGACAGTTAAAAGGGAACTATGCACCAACCAAGCAAAACTTTCTGGAAATGTCACCGTTTAAAATTGACAACTTGGACATTGATTAAGTATAAATGAAGTGCATGTGGCCTATACTAGGCTGTTGTCTTACTCAGGGAGAAAAATTGCCTTCTAGAATTCAGCAGTAAATAGGCAATTCATCCCAACATAACGAGGGAGAGTGATGTTAACAGCCAGAGGTCACAAAAAGCAGAGATGGAAAAGACCTATTAGATCATTTCCTCCATTCCCCGGAGAAGACCAAAATTATATTTCATAGTACTTTGTACAGTTCAGGTTTCAATTACTCGAGCAAGGGCCTTTCATCACCTCAGATCTTTTCGAGGGTCTTTATCTCTCCTTATGGGCCCTGCCTTCCTAGATACACTGACAGGGGACCACAGAAGTACTTGCACTCACGATTAGATATGTACATCTCAAAACTCATTTCCTCTTCTTCCATAAGCTTCAAAGTTATTTCCCGGGAAATAATTCCCACTGTCCTTTCCTGTTTACCTTTGTATGCACTTTTCTCATGGCATTCTTATATACCTAGTTTAAATGAAAACTATTTCTTGACTAAAGAATCCTTCTGTAACATTAGTGACTGTTTCCAAAGGCATATGATGCGGGGGGGGGGGTATCTCAGGCAACGCTATTCATTGAGATACCAAAGAACGTCTTGATTAAATTAATGAAGAAATAAAAGGAGCGAACGGTCAGAGATGAAATTGAGATTGCATGTGTTTGCAAGTCCTTCACGACCTCCTACTGCAGAAGGAGATAAACTGGAGGAAAGCGTGAGTTATAGAAGGCTGATTTTCTGCGTGAGATCCTGCTTAGTATTTGCCTGACGATGGAATGACCCAGGCTTCCCCTGAAGGGATGCAAATGGGACGATGAGGAACAATGCGACTCAGTGCGCAAATGAGGGGACAGCCGCAGCGGGGCGCGCCGCTGGCTCGTGCATTTTAGCGAAAGAAAAAGGACCGCACACGTGGAAAGTGGTACTGACGCTGTGGCAATTTGAGGGGTCTCCTGTTGGTCTCCGTTCTCTTTTAATAAAGAATAAAATATATTTTACAGCCATTAGAGTCCCCCTTACCCACTTTAAATTATCTGACTTCCATAGCAAGTGAAGACAGAGTGTTCAGTCCCTTCTCATTGCATAAATCTGTGTGGGCTCCTACCCGGTGGTATCTAGGTCCAGCTCTATGGAATAACTCCTACTACAAATTCCATAAATCTAGAGAAAACTATAGATTCACAAAACACTGCTGATAAAAATATGCACTGTATTATTAATAGTATTGTTGTGGCCATGTAAGTAATCTCACTCTCTTACCAAACATGACAAATCCAAAATACTAATTGAGACACAAAAACATGAAAGATTTTAACCTTAAATTTAAGAGAAAAATAGACTAAATATAAAAAAAAAGAGATAAAGAAATATGAACTGTGGTTGACTTTTGGTAATAAATCCTTAGTGATTTTTCCACTTCATTTCACTTTCCTGTATTTTCCAAATCACCTGTGATAATTATAGGTTATTACCATAAGTATCTACATCTCCATCTTATATTTTTTCTACCTAAAAGATTGCTGGTGGATACACTTCAGTTCCAGTTTTGTTTAGTTTCATTTGCTCCTAACACATGTTGCTGGCATTTATTGAGCAGTTAAAATATCTTAGGCACTGCATTTCCTATATCACATTGCTCAAATTTCTTACACTTTTTGGCACTCAGTCTCCTGATTTATAAAGATAATTTTCTTATCTGTAAATAAGGATTAAGTTAAATAATATATAAATGTATCTTGGAATAGTGTCTCCTAATATTGTAACCATCCCATAAATGTGGACATGTTTATTATATATTCATATATTACATTGTCAAATTTTAATGCTTATGCTATTGGTTCATGTCATGCAAAATTCTGAGACATATTGTTGTGCTTCTTCATATTTTCCTTTATCAACTTTGAACCAAGACAATATCTTATTTGGTCCCTTTCCTTTTCATTCCTTAATAGCATTGTCAAGAAATGGAGCAATTCCTTGAAAGGACATGTCTTTAGCAGGTCAATTTGCTTCAACAAGGTCAGACAACCCATTTCCTGACTGCCTTCTTCTATATCACACTACAAGAATATCATTAAGAATTGGGAGTTTGGGTGGCCTTGAGAACAGGGCCAATTCCCAGATATTTAATTTAGTTCTGGTCTCATCTAAATTGAAATTTTGACATAACATTTTTTTCACACTGTTTAGCAGAATTCTTTCCACTTTATATGTATTTACTGTGAAGTCAAGCCAAACCCTAAATGTCTTTATGACTGACATTAGTCAATCACTGTCACATGCTAATTTGAAATTATAATCCCTACACATGTAGCATCCCAATCAATAATCTGCATAGATTCTTCTGAGGAAAAATAAAATGGCTTTTGTACACATGGACTATATTATTTTTCAACTTGAAAGATGCAGAATTGAAGATATTTTCTGGGAGGGCAGAGTTTTTATGGTTACCACTTGATGTCTGTGCTGCTGTACAATATTTTAGAAATTTTTGGTTTTGTTTCCCATTTCTCCTACATTACATGATTTTAACCAGCAAAAGATTGTTTTTTTCCTTTCTCAGTCATCTTGGCTTTGGATTTTTTATCACTTTATATTTTCTAAAAGATAGTTCTAAATGAATTTGTAAATTTCTTGGGTTCCAAGGTAGATTCTATGTAGCTTGCAGATTTGACCCATGCAACCCTGGTTTTTATTGGAAGGCTGTGACTCTGCCTTGTTAATAGCCTTATTGATGTGGTTCATATAACCTCATAATTGTTTAGGCCCACCATTATCATTTCTCATCTTGATTCTGTTTAGGAAAACAGGTAACAGAAAAATCATTAATTATTTTAAGGAAAAAGATTGCTTTTAGCCTCAATTTTTAGAAATGGTCATTATAGCCAAACAGCCCACAAAAGTCTTCTTATCTAAACTATAAATGTGTATGTACAGATATAAATAAATCAATAATTAATAGTAGCACTAAGTTTATTATACATTAATAATCAGTTTTAAAAATCATACAATCTGTTGTCTGGTAAAATACAATAATAAAATACAGGTTGCACCACCATGTTCAGCTCTGAATTATTAAAAAGATGTTTCCATTGTATGAAAATATATCAATCATATGTATAGATATATTCTGTAGTATTTAAGAGTATATATATGTATTGATTCTGTAGCATTTAATAGCGTATATACTGTAGTATTTTAGAGTACAAACGGACAGCATCTTTGGCAAAATTATTAAGGTCAAATATACAACAATGAACCACCGACCATAATGTTGATGGCTAGATATTTGCATTTGGGAAACTGAACTGGATTAACATGTACTTGGCACAAATGATAACTGTAAACAATGGCCTATTCTTTTGCAATACATAGATTGTTTAAAGTAAAGAAGTACTAAATTATTAAAAAGGAGTTACCATTGCTAAAAATGTATCAATCATATGTGAGCTTATAATATTTAGCAATATTTCATGCAAAAGAATTTTGTTTTACCCATTTTCCACTTATATCCTGTTTCTTCTGAGAAAACATTACAGCATCAGAACTAATTATGTAAATGAAACAATTTTGAATTAAATTTAATTGTATACTGCCTTTGCTCACTGTGACCAAATACCTACATCAACAATTTAAAAGAGGAAAGATTTGTTTCAGCTCCTGGTTTCAGAGATTTCAGTCCATGGCTAGTGGCCCCGTGGCTTTAGACCTGAGGCAAGGGAGAAACATCCTGGTAAACGGGTATGGCGAAAAAAAGCTGTCCACCTCATGGTGAGCAGAAAGCAGAGAGATGGGGAAAACCGGAGCCAGAGAGGAAGGGGCTGGACACAGAACATAATCTCCCACATCATGCCACCAAGATCCTCTCCCTTCACATGGGCCCGGCCTGCTAATTATTCATCGCTTACCGATAACGCCATCAAATTATGTATCTGTCAATGGACTAATCCACTATGAAGTTAGAGCTTTCATAATCCAGTCACCTCCAAGAGCCTCATCTCTCAGTAGATGAGTTTTGAGGTGACATTTTAAATCCAAATCGTAACACTTGAACTGCAGAATGGTCCAAGTTTCTATTCTAGATTTATGTAAACAGAAAAATCATCAACTATAAATTATATTTGGATTATTTCATTTTTATTTATTCACAAAGGACAATTACAACTATTTTTGGGAAATGTAAAATTCCCAGAAAAGTATCATACGTTTTAAATAAGAATTACTTGAAAAGCATATGAAGCATTAGACAAAATCATTTAATTTTTTATTTTAAAGAGAAAAAATAAAAACGATACAGAATTTCATAACAATATAATAGGAAATTAACAATGGTTAGTATATCGCATATTTCTATCTGCAAACTAGTTGCTCAGATTACAAGATATAGGCATGAAAAATTGATCAAACAATATAAGCACAATTTTCTTCAATAAACTAAAGGAAATTAGTAGTATAACTATCTTAGCTTATATTATTGTTCTTTCCTTTTAAGCAGCTTCTTTCTCTTTAACAATATCAATTATAGACTTTTTATCTTATTTAATCTTTCAGTTTCTTACACTAGGGAGACGATATGATGTTTACACATGTGGGTATGATTTATTTTACTTATGAATATGGTCTGAAGTTGTATCCATTTACCTATAAAAGCCTCTAGTTTATTCTTCTTTATAATTGAGTAGTACTCCGTTGTATAAAAATATCATATCTTTTTTATTCATTCTTCAGTTGCTGGGTATTTGGGTCATATCCTAGATTTAGCTACCACAAATTGTGCTGCTGCAAACATGGATGCACATATATTGCTATGATATGATATTTTTAATTCGTCTGCAAAAATACCCAGAAGGAGAAAGGGTGGGTTGAATGGGACCTCTCATTCTACTCTTTTGAGGAATTTCCACACTGATTTCCACAGTGGTTGCACCAGTCTACATTCCTACCATCAGCAAAGAAAAGTTCCTTTTCCTCCACAGCCCTGCCAGTATTTGTTATTGGTTAATTTCTTGATGATAGCCATTCTTTCTGGAGTGAGATTGAATCTCAATGCTGTTTTAATTTGCGTTTCAAGGATAATCAGTGATGCTGAACATTTTTTATGTATTTGTTTGCCATTCATATTTCTTCATCTGAAAAGTGTGCATTCATCTCAGGTGCCCATTTTTAAACTGGGTATTTGAATTTGGGGGGGCTAATTTCACTCAATTCTTTATATGTTCTAGATTGAAGTTCTTTGTCTCAGAGACACTTGGCTAAATTTTTTTCCCCAATTCATGGGTTTCTTTTTCACTCCATTACTGATTTCTTTTGAGGTGAAAAATTCTTTAATAAAGTGAGATCCTAGTTGTTCATTCTTTGAAGTACTTCCCATGCATTTGTTTTTGATCATGAATTCTTTTCTAACCCTGTCTTCAAGATTTCTACCTATTTTGTCTTCTAGTAGATTTAGTGTTTCAGTTTCAGTAATTAGGTCTTTGATTCATTTTCACTTTTGTTTAGTGCATAGTGAAAGACAAGGGTCTAGTTTTACTATTCAGCATATGAAAAGTCAGTTTTTCCAGCATGATTTATTAAAGAGATTTTTTCTTCCAGTGAACATGTTTGGCTGCTTTGTCAAAGATAAGGTGGCTAAGTGTGTTTATAGTTGTGTCCTAGTCTTCTAATCTGTTCCATTGACCCTCAGGTCTGTTTTTGTCCTCCCCCAATACCATGCAGATTTTATCATGGTAGCTTTGTACTATAATTTCAAGTAAGGGACTGTTCAAGTATGCCTCCTGTCTTGCCTTTGTTATTCAGGATTGTTCTAGGTTCTGTTTCCAAATGAATTTTAGTAATGTTTTCTCTAGATCTGTAACTTGGCTAATGCATTTTGATTAGGATTGCATTAAATCTATATAACAGTTTTGGGAGTATGGCCATTTTCACAATTTGTTTCTTCCTATCCATGGGCAAGGGATATCTTTCCATTTTCAGGTACCCTCTTCAGTATCTTTTTTCAGAGTACTGAAATTTTCAATGTATGGATCTTTTACTTCCTTTGTTAGATTGATTCCTATGGATTTCATCTTTGAGGGTTGCTAATTTCTCTTTCAGTGAGTTTGTTGTTTGTGTATAGGAATGCTGCTGATTTCTGAGTGTTGACTTGTATCCAGCTATGCTACTGAATTTCATTCTTAATTCTAGAAGTCTTTTGGTGGAGTTTTGGGAGTCTTCTATATAGACTGTCTTGTCATCTGTGAATAATGATAATTTAACTTCTTTCCTATTCTTATTCCTTTTATTTCACTCTTTTGTCCAATTGTTCCAGAGCTATATTGAATAGGAATGGTGATAATGGACATTCTTATCTTGTTACTGATTTTATATTGAAACCTTTCAGTTTTTAGGTAAACTAATTTTAGAATGATTCTTAAGAAAATATTGTGGAGGGCTGGGGATTTAGCTCAGCGGCATAAGCACCTGCCTTGCAAGGGCAAGGTCATGAGTTCAATCCCCGGACCAAAAAAAAAAAAAAAAAATATATATATATATATATATATATATAGTGGAAAACTAAAATAGTATTCAAATATTTTCATCATAATAGAGTATACCTTACTCTCAAAAATTTAAATAATTAATGTGCAAATCAAATTTGTAACAAATGAACTGAACTAAGCTTATCTCAGATGCATTATAATTTTATGTGCATAGTCAGTTTTTAGAATATTACCAAAATATCTGAATATTTTGTGTAATGATTGATTGTAGGCCCTTTTGCAAAATGCATTTTAAGATTATATACTTTAAATGTAAAGGACAATAAAATATTTTATGAAGACCTGTCTCTCACCACCTCTTACACACATTGTGTTTTCCTGAAAAAGTGCTTAATTTTTACATTTATTGTACCCATATTATTATAACAGTTTTCACTTTGGCAATCTTTATTTGCAAGATGTTATCCAAATTGTATTTAAGATGTATTTTAAAAAGAGTCTTTACACCACTGTACAATACTACACATGGAAAAGACCTTGGATGATGCCACCATTAGGTTATAGCTGTCAGCTACTGCATTAGAGCTCTGCTCTGTGTGAGCAGATAAGCACTGCGGCTAGAATAAGACTTAAAATTCTGTTTCTGTTGTTATTCTGAAAATGTTACATGGCCAAAGCTATTTCGTCCAGTAAGCTGTACCAGTGGAAGACCACATCCCAAAATAGCCTCCATTCCTGTTTTCTGTGTAAAAGTATAAGATCTTTGGATCTAATCATAATAAACTATCAGAACTTTCCAGGCAAACATAAGTCTGTATCTTCCCTATTAAATTCTTCAAATGAGGAGAAAGCTATTCTCAGATACTGAAATATTTAACTGGAGGTAAAAATAGTGAGAAACATAAATGGGTAATGAATGGAGCTCAGCTGAGCCATAGGTGGGCTATGTCGGGGAAAGAGCCCTTTATCTTTCGTGTAAGATAACACATCTACTTGCTCTACATTTCTCTCTACACCCTGGTCAGAAGAAGTTCAGATCCCCTGTGAAAAGTTTATAAGTGCTTGCATCAATGGCCTTTGCAACTCTGTAAAGAACTGTGAAGAATCTGGTATTTTACTCTACTTGCAGATCAACAAAAGAGCTTTTAATTGTCTACGAATGCAGGAAGAAGACATGAGATGTTAGAAATAGAGACAACCAACTTTCTTATTCATAGCAAGCAACATAATGGAACATAAGTTGTCAGTGCCCTTGTCCCCAGTTCACCTAGAGAATGGATTCTTTCACCAGCAATGGATATTCATTCAGTTTTGGTATTTGGTTTTTAATAAAGTTATATTGAATTCTAAAAATTCAAATCATTTCTATCAAATAACAAGCATGCCTACCTATCACTCCAGAAGAAATCACTGTCACTAATGCCAAGGCCATCAATTAACGTGCGCTTTGTTTCTGAGCAATACACTGTCGCTGTCTTTGCTTACTAAGGATCCTTGCAAAAAAGGTCAAATCAAATGGCAGCCATTGCCTCATTCAGAAGACAAACAGAAAAGCAAGCCACATGTGAGAAGTATTGTGCAATCCTCTCTTCCCATGCCTGCATGGAACAGAGGAGTTTCATAGAAAACAAAAAGTAAAGAAAAAAATCTCAATTCCTGTTCACAAATGGATGGAGATACAGGTAAAAAATAACAGTTACTTATTCCAGCTGAGAAAAGGCTATGTTTGCTACACTGTATGTTTCATAGAAATATTGCTTTTGCTTCCCTTTATCATGGTCTCAGAATGTCCTTAAACTGAAGTTTATGCTCTCTGAGATCATTTCATAAAACAGTAGAACAACATGATCTAGCTATGAGGCTTGTATCAGTTTGCAAACACCAGTGTCCCCTTTATTATTTCCCAACTGCTTATGCGAATCTGAATCCATTTGAAGTCCTCTCATTGGACTGGTTGATACCTTTCTTAGGTTCCTGTTCCTCTGCAGGTTTCTTCACCCATTATATTTTTCTTCCTAATAATATATTTATTTAAGGAACTAAGTCATTATCCTGAGGAATTTGCCATGATTTGGAGTTTACTGATTGTATCTCTGATGTATCATTAACATATTTTTCAGTGCATTTATTTCCTAAAAAATATGTGATTAGTTAAAGTGGGATAATTGAAGTCAGACTTAATGCTTTAGACAAGCATACTTCATAGGCAATTATGTATTCTTTCTATCCAGTGATGCCTAGTATATTATTACTCTTTTTGTGATGTTAGGAGCCTCATGTGACTTGATCTATTAATTTATTAGGGTTTGCAAAAGGGTGACATGTCTAATTCTATATTTTCTTACTTTGTATTATCTGAAATATATTTTGTCTATTTCCCAAATAACTTAAGCTCTTTCCCAAATAACTTAAGATGCATTGAAATTAACAGAATAGAAAATAGAATATCCATAGATAGAACTGAGCTGAAATCAAAATAAAAGTGATTGAACATGGTTTCATCAATACTATTATTTTCTTGGTGGGATTTTTGTGTGTGTGTGTGCTCTTGAGATAAATGAAAAATGTCTATATTTGAATGCTATCAAAGGGGACAGATTTAGTGTGGTCAACCAGGACAAAAAGAGATGGACAATCAATTTTTTAGAACTCAACTAGCGATTTAAAATCTTCATGCTTCTCTTGTGTTTAAAAAAGGACAGAAAAAGTTCTACTATTTCTACTAGGTACACAGTTATCGAACATTTTCCTCCTGGGTCACAACATACACTAAGTAGATTAACAAATAGAAGAATTGGGGATGGGGATTTAGCTCAGGGGCTTAAGCGCCTGCCTAGCAAGTGCAAGGTCATGAGTTCAATCCCTGGTACCAAAAAAAAAAGAATATCATATTCTCTAATTTTAAAGCACTTCTTATCACTGTGGTAAAATCTCAGTTTATTCACAATTCTTAGAGTTATAATTTATAGTATATTCTCATGTAAAGATTAACCAAAAAGTTTAAGATATGTATAGCTCTGTGTATTATAATTTAATACATCTCAGAACTCATAACTAGACATCACCTGTAATAACTAGCACATATTCTATATGGACTTAAGGTCATGTTATACTATAATTCATCGACAACATTGTATTAATACCAAAAGAATTTCATCTCCAAGGGTCTGTGCTTAAAACAAGAAATGAAAGAATATCCTCTCTCTAGATCAACAGTCTTTTGGCTCCTTTCTCCCTCCCCTTGAGATGTAAACTAGGTAATTACCAAAAGACATGGAAAGACCTGGACAACAGGTTGTTGAGCCTCAATACCAGCTGCTGAGTGTATGGCTGCTGTTGGCCTCGCCTGGCGGGGAGGATCCTCCATGGAATGCCTGGTCACCCCCTGTAACATGGGTGCTTACAAGCTGGCCCGTCCCTTGGGACTAATTTCTCAAGCATGTTCCAGAAAGCTTTCTAAACTTCATTACTGTATTTTTGACATAATAAGTGTAATTTATTGAACAGTCATAAGTCTTTGATAAACTTACAGTGCTTCGATGTCGTTATTTTGACATCAATGACAGTCTTGTAGACAGCGAACTGCAGATTACACAGATGATGTGTGGACCAAAGAAAATACCCTCAAGTTTGCCTTTTTAACTAAACCTCTGATTCATGTTAGCTTTACTTCAACTTAATTCTTACTTTCAAAGCTGAGACACAGTCCAAAGAAGACACCAGAATACCAAGCACTAGAAAGCACTTAGTGAAAATTAAGTATTCATTGAAGTAAGTGAAACTCCACAAAGGAAATCAGAGAACCAAAAACCTAGAAGAAATATTTAATTCCACCAGTTACATTCCTTAATCATGCAGCTGATGGGAATGAGGTTAGACTGTGCAAAGTGAGTTTACCCAAATCCACAAACCAGGCAGCAGCAGGACTGTACTCTTGTCTTCTATACACTTGAACATGCAATAATTGAAAGTGAATGTTGCTAGTGTTTAGCTGGTACTCTAAACAATAAATCCACTAATAAATGATATATTCTCCACATAAATCTATGGAATATAAATGAAATTCAGGAAAAAGAAGAATGCATTTCCGAAAACTTTTACAGTTCATACTCTTAATAGCATGTCACCAAAATTTCACTTGAGTATAACTTGGTTTCATTATTGCCTTATAGTGACACAATAAATTCTGGCAAAAGCTATGTTTGAAGTTATGATCACTCTTCTGGGTTGTGGGTCTATTTCGCAATGGACCTCAGTAATACCATATCAATTTGTAGTCTAGGGTCCCTGACTTTACAATTTTCAATGGTCCTATTAATGTCTCACAGTCACTAGTAAAACTGTCTGTTTTGCAATAATACCATAAATTCTGTAGGAATTATTTAAAATTAAATGAGTTCAAAAGTTATCTTCAAAGATGTTAAGCTTGAATTAATACAGAATCATGTTTAGCATCACAGGAACAATATTTGAGAAGTGAGTCTAAAATTGCACATGCTACAGAAAGGCAAAATAGTTTTAATTTAAAGCCATCTCCACCACCTCCAGTATCTCCCTTGTTTAAGATATAATTTGGTAATAAAAATGATGATACTTACCTTCATTGTGATTTATGGGTAATTAGATGTCAAAACTGAACTATTAACTGAGAATGGACCCCAAAGGGAACTCAACCAGATAATTAGAAGAGGTAAAGCAAGTTAATTATCACCATAAAGTTCAAACTAGAAGAATTGATATAAACACCCAGTGAACTCTATTTTGTGGTTGACCCCTTTGTGCTCCATGAATTCACACTATACAATCTTTTTATTACATTAAAATGAACTTTGATATAAGAAGAGTTCACCAAATCAGAAAAATGTATATGGAGGAGGGTAGAAAAAACTTGCACAGGAAGTCCCCACTGAGTTCTGGAGAATTTCTTGTAAACCATGTTTTGTAAAACCAATAAGTGTGAAAGTCTGAATTTGAATTTGGGACCATCCCAGTCAGGTGACTGACAACCATTTGGTTTCCACTTTGGAATACACAGGAATTAAGAATGTTTTGGGGCAGTTTCCTCTGTGGAGCTATAGTAAAGTTTTCCCACCCCACCACCAGAGGCCACTTTAGTCCCTGGGAGTCAGGGAGAACAGAAGAAAATGCAAATGGATGTTCCTTGGTGTCATACATTTGACAGAAGAACAGTGAAAATTAAAGAAAGGGAGAAGGGAGAAAGGAGAAGAGGGCTGCTTTGGTAGGTTTAACAAATAGTCATCATCTATTTTCAGTCTTCAGTGACTGTGTAGACGCTGTTTCATGAGACAATACATTCTATGACCAAATAACCAATTTAAAACTAAATTTTACAAAATGCCACTCATTTGTAAATTGGTAATTCAGGAAGGTTTTAATGCCAAAATAAATGACAGTTCATGTGACCATAAAGCTTTTTTTAAACATGTATTACTATGAGAAATACTGATAAAACAGAGCCTTTCTAGACACTGGCACATACAATATCCTTCTATCGGTTACTTGTCGTTTAGACTTTGTCTTTGATTGTGCAACTATCACATTTGTTTTGACTTTTTTCCCTGACAAGGTAGTAGAGCTTCAGGCTTATTCACAGGTGATACTGTGTTTTATAGACTCTTAAAATCTTTCTTGGAATCTTTCACACAGAGGATCCAGAGGCTTGTGTGCTGGGGAAAAGGGTGTGAAGGAAACTGACCTTCTGCACAGCAGACCTGCTTCAAAGCAGAGAGGGACACACTGGAACTGGCCTCTTGGTAGAGATATTGCAATGCTGTTTATGCCCTCACAAGTACTCATTTATCACTCTACCAAATTACTTTCTTTTATATTTGCAATAGATAAAAGATGATGAATTATCAAAATCTCACCAGAAAACAGTAAAGTCTGTTTTTTCACTTCAGAATCAGCATTCTAAGGTGTTCCTTCAAGGAGATATATTATTTTTCTTACTAAATACAAGCAACTCACCAGGGTCTCCAATTGTTACCTTAATAGATGATTTTTCAATGAACACTGACCAGGCTATAGTCAAAGTCTAACTCAGAATGTGACTATCCACTCACTGTAAAAAGAAGATAAATCCCCAAGTCTTAGATTTTATACCTGGGGAAATTGAAACTGAAGGAGTTTATATGACCTACCCATCTGTATCATTTATACAAGCCATGCTTCCAGGACTATTTTGATTCCAAATCCTGTTATCTCTGCTTTCCATAGTCTCAACTCCATATCTCTGTTAGTGATAGGAAGAACAAAATAGTACCTGATTCTTTTTTACTGAAAATTAGAAAGCTACATATCATTCTAATTAACTCGTCTGTGAAACGGATACAGAGCAGTCAAAAGAAAAGGGAAATTAAGTTTTTTAATTACACTAATACCAAGATAAGAATAGGAATCAACACTATGTATGAGAAACAGATTCCTATATCTGTTAAATTGGACGATTATAGATCTACATAAATGATTATTGCTATGGATTATAAGAGGAGTCCTAATAATATTGCTTTGACTACGGATATGTACAAGAAGCTTAAAAAGTAAAAAATAATATGCTGTACAAAGAGACTAGATTTCAATGAATATTGAGCTGTACTTCTCAGAAATTCCCCTAGATCGTTCATAATGTCTTAGATATGGAAGAGTAAGTGCAGGGAATATAAAACATGTAAGTACATATGGCATAGAATCCTACCAAATGCATTTAAGTGTCATAAAAAGGACTGAAATATTGATGTGTGTGATCACAATAAGGAGGAGGACATGTGTCTTTCTGTAAATAAGTTATTTGATTTTTCACACTGTTTGCTTTCAATTAGGTGAAGAAATATTTCCAAATCTGAAATAGTTAAGCTCAAAATTACTGCATAGTATTTCTTCTGCCTTCCTTTTCCATTTGTATTTCACGACTAACTCAGTCATCTTTCTACTTCAAGTCAGAAGGGAGAGCTGGGTTTGCTTACCAATTTGTTACTACCTGTGAAGGCTCAAGGGTTCCGTGTAGTTCACATCATTTAACATATTTTTCTGTCTTGTTCTACAGGCATTATTCCCAGCACACAGAAGACTAGGCAAGCCTTGCTATAAAGAGTCTTCTTGTTAGGAAGAGCCTGTTTGCTGAATGTTGATCTAGCTTTGCATAGTAGGAACCAAAAGGCCAATGCCCATGTTGGCAAGTGCTGCCCCGGGTTAACATGGCAACAGCTGGCCAAGAGTAAGTGCATCGTGTAGCTCTGGTGTGTCACTGACCTCTACTGCATTCAAACAAAGGGCAATATTTACAGTTTAGGAAGCATTTTGGAGAAATTACATGCAAAACTTGTAAATAGTTCCCCTTTAAATAAGAAGAGGAGGAACACAACCTTTTAAAATGTCATCCTAGGAATCATCACATACTCTCCAGGCCCAGTACCCATGAGCAATTCTGCTGCAGCAAATGTTTTACATTCTCCCTATGCACTGTTTCCTCCTAGAACACTTGAAAGAGAAACTAGAAGAATATATGGCTCGATTTTCCAAAGTGAGGATTCTTCGCACCAAGAAGAGGGAAGGACTCATCCGGACCCGACTCCTGGGAGCATCTATGGCCAGAGGAGAGGTGCTGACGTTCCTGGACTCCCACTGTGAGGTCAACGTGAACTGGCTGCCCCCACTCCTTAGTGAGTACACGCTGTCACCACGACACACTGGAACCAGGGGTGCTGCAGGAATTGGGGTCTTATAGAAGGACAGCAGGGTTTGTTCCTATTTAAACAGCAAGCACCAGAAGCTAGACTAGATGCTTTCCACCATTTTCACAGTAAAATACTTGAACCTTAACCATCACTGAAGACAAATAGTTAAGTAGAAAACAGAATTAAAATAGGTATTTTAGATAACATCAGCTGCAATCTAACTTAAATTTTAAAAGGTTCGTTTTAGACATCTTCCTTTATTTATGGGGTAAATACTACAATAAAAAATGCCCCCAAACTTTTTTACAGTCAGTTTTTAATTGCAATAAAATTAAAATACACACATTCACTTATTATAAGATTGTTAAAAAAAAAGGAGCAAAGAAAATTATTCAGCATAGGCACTTGAACATGTTCTTTGATTTTTTTATTTAGTTTTTTAAATTTTTTTAGATAAGGTCTCTCTGCATAGACCACTGTGGTCTTGAACTCATTCTGTAGACCAGAGTGGACTCGAACTCATGGCAATCCTTCTGGCTCATCTTCCCAAGTACTGGAATTATGGGCTTGTGCCACCATGCACAGCTCATTCTATGACTGATAATCCCATTTCTTTTTGATTTTCTTTCCACTTATGGTACCATCCTTAAGTACATGATTCCCCCATATTCACATAGAATCCCCCCAAACACTTCGAGCTGCTCTCCAGATAATAAGTTTTAAATGCTTACTGTATGGCTAAGAGGAAAGACAGAAGACAACTATGTCACATCACACTTGAACTATTAGAAACACGAACAAACCAAGAGTAATTTAAGATAGAAAATGTAACTGCAGCTTGATTTAAGCTTCAATATTTTTGTTCTTATTTTACAATGAAGTCCATTGTAAACTCCACTTGTAGCCAAAAAATAAACTCTATTTTTGAAAAAAAAAAGTCTAAGAAATTATTGATACACATACATTGCACTCATTCCTATTTTTCCTGATTTTGCCGAACCAATTTTCACCGCAAATATGAATCCCTGGCCTCGGAACTAAAGCCAGTAACAACTACCTTCTTCACAATAGCTATCTCAGAAAGAATGATTTGCTGTTGGCTGCTAAGATTTCAACTCAAAGCAATCAAGCTTCATTGGTAAAAGATGGGGAAAGCATGTCTGACACTGTATAGGTTTTAAAACAGAGAACACTCAGCAACTAACACCCCCCACCCTATCACCCAATCCACACACTCTCACAGACGACTGCCCCGTCATCCTAATGATGGGAATGTCTCTGCGACCTGACAGTCGGAGACTCCTCTGAGCCTTTAATTAAAAGTACCTTGTCCAAGGACATAGCAATTTAGAGCTTCATCAGGAACAGCAAGATTCCCTCAAATTGAATTTGACCTATGTGGTGTTGAATACTCAAGAAGTCAGCAAAAGGCCTCATTTATTTATGAACCAAAGCAACCTCTAAGTGCCAATTATAGAGCCTCTGATTGTTCACTAGTTCACTATGAATCCAATAAAAAGAAAAAGATGAAGACAAAAAATAAAAGAGACAAAAACAGAGGATAAGAGAAACCCATAACCCACTTTTTCTCATTTAAACATTTCATTTCCTGTAGGCCTGATGGATAAGGAATGATTCAAGCTTGGGATCACTATCTTTTTTGTTTTCCTACTTCAGTGTCATGACATATCATCCAAAATGGAAAAAAAAAAGGTGGAGCCACACAGTTTCTTGGCTCATTTTTCACCTTGGGATTATACCTGAATTTCAATTTCCTATTAAGAGTCTGTTTGTTTGATCCCTGGAAATTGAAATGTAGGCATAAGCCTTGGATGAAAAATTAGTCATGCGGCTTTCACCCTAAACCAGTACAGCTGGAGGAGAGCTGAAAGGAAATTTGAAGGGAAGGCTGACAGTTAATTTAACAGACCCATTCTCTTAGGGTCCCGTTGCAACTCCTTGTTGGTCAAGGAACTTGTAAATCAGCCTGATTCTGAATTTGATTGAAAAAAGTTGCAAAACCTTAATACTAAAATACCTGCAGAGATTATAGAAGAAATATTTTGATGTCTCCTCAGTCAAACACATCTCTGGGGAAATATCATTTACATAAAGATTAAAACCCATTATAAGGCTCACCCAGGAGAAAATGAATATTTAGAGAGCCATTGAAGGAGATTAACTCGAAATAGTGCCAAGGGTCTTTCCATCTACCAACCAGCTAAAAAAAAGAGAGACAAAAACAACCTCCAGGGTCTCTAAGGCTTCCTGGGGCTTCCTCCTACTTTCTGGAAACTGCAATCCTTCCCAAACCCCAGCATTCTGTATTCTCCTTATCCTCTTTTATGTTCCTTCATCACCTTCTAAGACAGTACTGAATTTATTTATTACACTTATTAATTGTTTTCCCTCCCCATCTGACTTTTTAAAAATGCTATTTAAGTTTATTTGTATAATTTAGATATACACAGTGATCATATTCATCATAGGGAATTTATACCTATGCATGATGAGTCCTGTTTCTCTTTCTTCTTTCTTTCTTTCTTTCTTTCTTTCTTTCTTTCTTTCTTTGTTTCCAATCTCCTCCCTTCCCTTCCATCATTCTTCCTCTTCTCATTTACAAAGTCCATTCTTGACTTTTGTGGTGTTAGTCACTACTGTATCCCCCAAAAAGTAACTGGCACCTAGATTTTACTCTATAAATGATTATTGAATATGAATAAAAGAATGAGTGAAAGAAAAAGGATGTAGATTTGAAAGGAAATCTACAGGATTTTGCAGTTTTCATGCCTTGTTTTACTAACATCACCAAAATAAGGTCACTTTTATTACAACCCTTGTTTCCTGTCTTATGCTTAGCAGAAACTTTTGAAGCAAATGGACAGTTCCCTTCCTGTGAGAACTACCCCTGATACAGATTTCATTTACTTCAGGATCTCAAAGAAAACTGTGATCCAGAAATAACCAAATTCCATAATATTTCTAAAAGATAACCTTTGTTTAATGTAACATGCCATATTAGAAGGTCTCCCAGATAACAAGAGAGCAGATATCAGCAGATATTCTGCCTATCGGATATACTGGTTTGATATAATAAATATTGGTAAAGTGTACATTTTGGAAAGAATACTTCATGCATAGCTCTTTGAGATCAATTAAACTATGTGAGTGCCCATTCCTTGTGCTGGATGTTAATGGTATCACAATAACCATACCTGCATAGAAAAAGAAGGTGCTAGAACATAAGGAGAAAAAATCATCTCTTACCTACAGCAGCCTGCAGAGGCCAAGTTTTGTAGCTGAACAGAGATCCCATCCTGGTTATTCCTATCAGAACCTGAGCAAACTTTAAGAAGTTATTTAACCTCTCTGAATTCAGTTTCTTTGTTCAACAGGTTGAGCATCACTATCACTGAACAGCTATTTTACAGGTTTACTAGGAGTATTAGACACAGCATAAATACAAATGACTTAGTAGTTGCTTAAGAGTCATATCACCATCCCGTCCAACACTTCCTTTGTACATGATGAGGGAAGGCAAAAGTTGTATGACTTTGATGAATAATGAGAAAATACAACTGGACAAAATCTCCAGCAAACCTGAGAGCAAAGAATTTTATGTAAGGTCTGTCAGCATGTAAAGAGGAACAGCCATCATGATTGTTAGGAGATTAGATGCTACAAAAAAAAAGTTAAATATTTACATTTTGGAACCTCCAGAAAGCAGGCCAGTATTTTCTCAGCAAGCCCCAGCTCTATGCTTGAAGGAACACAAATACTGTTTATACTCTGTATATGTTGAATACACGATAAAATGACAGATTGGGGACAGGTCAGAGCAAAAATGTGACAGAAGTAGAGCTAAATGGACTTCTGCAAGTCTCTCTGGGACATAACTTTCTTAAAGGAAAACACAACAACTCTAATTGTACCTAATCACTGTCCCATCGTGTTAAGTTCAGCACTCAGAGAGTCCTGCAAAGTGCTCTAATGACGACAGGGAGCCAAGCCTGCAAACATTATGCATTAACAACAATTTGTAGGCTTCTCTTTGCTGGAAAATGATAGATGACCTAGACAGGCATGTCATTTCCTATTTTGTGCTTTCATTTTTCAGATCAAATTGCACTAAACCACAAAACCATCGTGTGTCCCATGATCGATGTCATTGACCACAATCACTTTGGGTATGAGGCACAAGCTGGGGATGCCATGCGAGGAGCCTTCGACTGGGAAATGTACTACAAAAGAATACCCATCCCTCCAGAACTCCAGAGGGCAGATCCCAGCGACCCTTTTGAGTGAGTAGCAGCTGAGCAAGGGGCCAAGGGCGAGAGGGCAGATAACTCATTCCAGGTGTGTCAAACCTAGGACCCATGAGGGCAAATACCTCTGATAAGATGGAATAATAGAGGTGGTAACAATATGCACAGCACCAGAAAAAGGTCAGACCTACAAGCTGTAGAAAATTACAAATTGTGTTGAATGCATGGGTCACTCATTCTCAAACTTTACTAAGCATGAAAGAAACTGTGTGTAGATAAAAAGAATCAGGAAAATGTGGCATTAACAGAGAATACACGAAGGACTGCATGTTCCCCTTTTGGGTTCTTTTTATTTTCAGTGTTGTGGTTTTTTTTTAACTTTTCCCTAAAGGAGTATTGAAAGGCAACTGAATCAAAATATGAACCAAAATATGAAGCCTACATTCTTGAGTAGATATTTCCATAATTTAAACCTGAAAACATCAATGAAAATGTTATAAATAAATAATATGTGATAATCCTGACCTAATTTTAGAACTAGAGAATTTACAACCACTATACAGTGATTTTTGCTTTATGGCAAAGAAAACAAAAGTAAATAACTTAGTTTGATAATTATCAAGACCCTTAATGGTCAATGGTAAAATTTTTCCAACAGTGAGACCATAGATTGCCCAAGGTATATTATAGCTATTCCAATGCTATTCCTTTTGATCTCATTAAAATCTTTATAAATTAAAAACTATTATTTTATTAGTACAGGAAAGAAACCTGTATCAAGACTTCATCCACCCTGTAAAAGTCCACTTAAAATGCATTAAAATCAGTATTATCTCTTCATCAATAATAATTATAGGCTCTAAAAGCATTTGATAAAGAAGCTATGAAGTGCATAACCACTTTTGTGACTAACACTTTAAATTACAGTAAGTATTTAATAATTATCAGGACCATGTATCCTCCAATTCCACTTTCTAGAAAGATGAACTCCTGGGATTCAAAGATTTCAGAGTTGTTTGCCAATAAAATGGTAGAGAAGTGATTTCTTTTATAAAATAAAGCAATTTCACTTAATATCCACACTTATGGAGCTAGTGCTTGTCTGACTTAATCCTGGAAAAAAATTTGAAAAGAAATAGTGGTAGACCTTTATTAGTCTCCAGTATGCATTGGCAAAAATGTCATGAATATTCAAAATTACTAGAAAAGCATTCCAGTTATATAAGAAAACTTCTACCGAGTTTTGAAGCAGACCCAGATGAGGGATGTCCTCAGTCTTCTCTGAAGGTAAATCGTTTGAAAGTCTTGGCGGAAGGGCTGACAGTAGAATAACTAGCAGGGGAGGTGATCCTCCTGCTAGCTGGCTTGATTTAGCCATTCTATGATGTGTACATGTTTCAAAACACGTTGTACCCCTTAAATATATACAACTTTGCATTTAAAACTTTTAAAATAAATAAAGAGAAAAATAAAAGGAAAAACTTGTTTCAAGTGTTTAGAAAAAATTAGAAGGTAGTAAATGGGAATGCACAAGAGCCCTGAACACAGCAAAACTGCTTTTTACAGTAGCTAACAGTAGAATGGCCACAGTGTGGTTCCACTACCTGAGGCCACTGTGTTTTAAGCACTAGAATTCATCCATGATGACTTTCCAAGCACTGCAATATTGACTGATTATAATGACCTTTTACTTTACTTCCACTGTGATAGCAGAATAGGACCCTGCTTTCTGAAACAGATCAAAATGCTACCAAAGGACTCTCTAGTGGTGAAAACTATAAAAATATTCTCAGTGCCTGCACAGATGGCCAGATTTTCTGTCAGGCAGACCCCAACTATAGCTATCACAACGTCAAGCACCTTGCTTAACTCTGAAGCTGACGGAAGTGGTAACTTTCAAAATTAGATTACCGCTTGTTCCTGTCAGCTACTTAGGCAGCTGCTGTCCTATCAAAAATTGCCTTGCTCTGTTGAATATTACTGTCTTTCTGCTTTAAGTCCCTTTGATTCCTACAAATGCAGACACTCCAGCCTTTTGTAATAAATGTAACTTTCAGGAGGTGTCCACTTCGATCTTAAAAACTGCATTTCCATCCTGATAATAAAAGAATGGTTACCCAAGCGCTCTGAGCAGTGTATCCGCAATCCCATTACCGTGGCGGTCACCTGAATGTGCTCATAAACAGACATGCTTTAGGCTAAAACTTGTTTCTCTAGATGGAAGGCTGTAAAATACACTAAACAAAAGCAATCTATCTCTCTATCTCTCTCATGGGCTTTCATGTTTCAAGAGGCTATAGGGATGTGTACTTTGCTGTGGAAAGATTAGAGAACACTAAAAAGACAGGATGAAAAAAACTACAGAAAAAATATGTAATGCATTGATACCCCAGGAGCCTTTAAAATATATTTGCAACAAAAATTTTCTGTAACAAGTTTGTCAAACGTCCCAAAGTAAGAAGACATGAATTTTCTCATTTATTTTGCTACTTTTTCTTGTGAGTTTTCAATAATTATTGACTGAAGCAGTGTTTTTCCCAAAACTCCTGTGAAAGGAGTAGGATATGATCAATATTTAATTATTAATGTATTAGATTGAGTTGAGTTGAAAATTCCAGAGTATTATACTATCACATAAGCACATGTTATTTCTCAAATATTTTATTTCAGTTTTAACATATGTATGATTCTGGGATATGGTATAAACTATATCTCTTAAAATAGGTTGCACAAGTAAAGCAATTTCTAAAATCCACCAGAACCTAAACCAGAACCAAAGCTTTCAATAATTTGACCAGGAAAGAAAAGGAAAACTTATAGATAACTTTGCCTCCTGAGAAAATACTTACTTATGTTTGCGAAAGAATCTAGCTTTCAGAAAAACTGAACCTAGAATATGAGAGAAATGTAACAATCATGGTTCTAATTATATGACAGTCATACTTGTGATGAGATTGATTGAACACATTCCAGAAACATTTTTGTTTTTATTTTTAAAAAAAAGCCATAATGTTTCCCCTTTTCAAGATTTATATAATGTAATGAAATGTTTTTAAGAGATTCGTATTATTCATGGTTTAAAAGTTCCTCATTCCTGTTGCATGTAGAATTCCAAGCACTTAGGAATCTAACCTTTTTCTATGTGGCAAAAAATATACTTCTTTAGCCTTTGTGACAAAGAGGAACATGTTAACTAGTAATTAACACTTATTTCTTCCAATTTAAATATTTAGAAAGAACCAGAAGCAATGGTGATGTTTTCAAAGCAAGTAAGCACTGGGCAAAGTCCAGGTTAGTATCCAATCTCTGCTCAAACAGGAAAGTAAGTCGCTGCCTAAAAAACAGCCCATTCTATTGATAGAAATCTTTTCTTTGCATTAAGAAAATCCTGCCTCCCTAATGCCAAATTATCCTATTTGAAATGTAAAGAATGGCTAATTCCTCTGCAATGACAAACCTGCTTAAAATGTTTTTTAACAGATGTCTTATCTGTGCTTCCTGATGGAATGGAGAAGAAAGTTTTTTTCTTTTCCAGAGCAAATGGTTGCTCTTCTAGCTCTATATTTTCCATGTTCTCCAGAATCTTATAAACATTAATGCTTATTGATACAACTGTTTAACCCACATAAATTCACTTTACTGCAAACTCACATTTCTCCAACTTGTTCCCAAGGATTGCATGAAATATTCCACCTAATATACCAGAAACTCAAGTCCTAATATACAACTCTGCCAACCATAGATATGAAGTTAACATGCAGAGAATTGCACTGGTTCTGATAGATATTGCTTCCTTTGCCTAAGCACTCACAATCAATCCAGCTGTTCCTTTCAATTTTACAAGTTTACTGTATTTTTTCAAAATCCACCTCTATCTCATCATAGAATTGCAGATAGATTCTTTATAGGCAGCCAATCTTTTTCAAATCTCCATGTTTCCACAGACTTAGAGTTTTAATCACTATAGAGAGAATTCTGACACATAACCACTAGTGAGAACTGGCAGCATTATATATATATATATATATATATATATATATATATATATATATAAAACCAATTTCCAAAATTTAAAAATTAATATATCTACATTAAGGAAAGAAAACTGAGGGACTACAAACATCCTTTTATTGTCTTTTATTTTCTATGTCCATGGGAACATCAGTGGAAGTCAATGACTTCTCATCTAGAGTTACTGTCCAGTACAGAAATGACACAAACCGTGGAGAGGAATAGCTGTGACCAAGCACCGCAAGGTTGTCACTTCTAATACTAAAGCTTCCTTGAGAGCCTTAGACCCGAATGTGGAACCCCTGTGCAGCCCCATGTGTTGGAGTCAACACTCTCTATTATGGAGAGTTGAGTGACTGTTGTATGCAAGCAGAATGCCTTCCAAAAATTTACTTCCAGAGCTGGGTGTGGGGTGCATGCCTGTAATCCCAGAACTTGGGAGGCTGAAGCAGGAGAATCATTGCAAATTTGAGATCAGTTTGGGCTACAAAGTGAGCTCAAGGCCCATCTGAATGGCAGAGAGAGACTCTATCTTAAAAAAAAAGAATTTTTTTTTTTTTACTTACACTATCTTCCTTTGTTCTTCCAAAGGACAGAGTACACAGGTTGAATTTCTTTCTAAGTGTGTGAGAAGCCGGATATGGTGCCACGTACCTGTAATTCCAGCTGAAATAGGAAAATCATATATCCAAGGCCTGTCTGGGAACCTTAGGGATTTGGTGAGATCCTGTCTCAAAAAATAAAAAGAAGGACTGGGACTATAGCTAAGTGAGAAAATCCTGGGTTAAATCTCCAGTATTGCAAAAAGAATGTGAGGAAATGTTAACACCAGGGGTTTGGGAAAGTCAGTGTTTATTAGGTAAAAAATGAAACATTTTTCTAAATTTAGGCTCAGTGCAGAATCAGAAAAAATGTGTAAATAGTCATAAACTTGTCAACTTAGAAAAAAACTTAGAAATAATTCAATCTCTTTGTCTCTGTCTCTGTCTCTGTCTCTCTGTCTTTCTGTCTCTGTCTCTCTCTCTCTCCCACACACTCTTCCTCCTTCCATCAAAACCTTCACACTGAAGTACACCTCTAGATCTTTTATTTATTTATTTTTATTTCAAGGTAATCTCACGAAGTTACTTAATTTCCCAGGCTGGGCTCAAATTTTCAGTCTTCCTTCCTTAGCTTCCTAGAATGAGATCATAGGTATGTGCCACCAGGCTCAGCTTTGGCATTTCATATTATTCTTTTACATCATCAAGAGAGGAAATCAAGAGTTGTTATAGGTGTACTGGAAAGAGTCAGAAACTGAGTTAGGAAATGTACATATATAACTAACTCATTTAATCCTTATTTCAAGTCTAAGTGTCCACATAATTACAAACCAGGCAGTTAAGGTTCAGAAAAATTAAGTTGTTTTCTAGATTCATACAGCAATTTAGAATAAGAACCCACAACTAAAGATACTCTCTATACTATAAAAATATTTTTGGCCAACCTTTCTGTCTATTCTGAGAAGATACATTCTCCAGTGCTTAGGGAATAACCATGCTGAAGCAGAAAGCAACATTTGCAGAGAATACAATGATTTCTTCCCCAAATATACCAATTCAACCATAAATGAAAATCACAAAGCCCTGAAAGCATCACTGGCCTTTGTCAATGTTTTTGGCAAGTTTGATTTCAGGACACTGTGTTAAAAAGCCACTCCAAGACGACTTTATGCTGGTAGGCTGGGCTTCCTCGAGGATGCCTGGTAAAGGATACGAATGAGGCTGAACTCTAGCCAGCCCTTCCACTGTCAAGGCAGAAGCCCAGGCTTGGGCAGACGATAATGGAGAAAAACTAAGGGATCATTCTCATTCACTAAGCTTCACTTGATTAAAGCAAAAAAGAAAACAAAAAGTTGAGGATCTGTTTATCTGATGCTTAGAATGAATTATCTTGTTGAGTAATTAACACTTAAAATTTTAACATTCTTACCCAACCAACTGCAGTGAGGGTTAGGATTATGTTAACTTGGGTTTGGAATTTGAAAATAAAGATTATCTCTTTTTCTCAAAACTGCATGTAGGTTTTGAACCATCAGTAAACTCAACTTTTATCAAAACCAGTAAAGAACTAAATTGTCTCCCTTTCAAAAACCAAAGCACTATAAAAGATATAGCTGCATGTATGTTTAGGTGTGTGGGACTGATGATCATATTTCTAGGTTCTTGTTGGATTGTTGAACAGATCTGTTTGCACTCTCACTGCTTTAGTGCCTACTTTGTGTGCTTTAATCCTGTAACTTGAATAACTATTTCTAAAAGAACAATGTGTAATGTATCAACTAGTGATTTCTTACTGTTTATCTTCTTTTCTTGAAATTCTGTAATATTTCTACCTTTTTCCTGTTTTTTTTTCTCTTTAAATAAAAAAATGAAAAAAAAACAGAGTTCAGTGTAGAATGTAAAGTCAGGAGGATACCTTTAGAGATCTTCTCCACTTTCACTTTCAAGTTGAGTTAAATACTGTTCATGTTCCCTTTTGTCTCTCTAGTTCATACTAGGCCATCTGTAAAGCCTAAAGCATCAGTTTAGTAGAGGGAGGGCATTTTCTTCATACCGTGTTTCCCGTCAAGTCAATATTCACATAAATTTTGCTGTGATCTTCAAGAAATTGCTTCCAAATCTTGTCTTACCCAGTTTCCCTCAAAAAAACCCAAATTTATGCATACAAACTCCCATGGTATTTGCTTTCTCAGTCTCAACCTCCAATCCCATAATTTTCTATAATTGAGGTTTTGGAACTTTAGTCCTGAACTTTTGAGGAGATAAGGTTAGAATAAACATTCATCAAAGTAGTGAGAGATGAGATCCAGGAAAATGAAAAGGGACTTCAGCTTCCATACTTCAGACACAGATCTTACTGGAAATTCCTATTCTCAAAACCCTCAATTAAGCCGAGCAAACCATCTATTTCACTAAGCCTATATATATGTTATATAAAAACTTAACTGTTGTCTAACACTTCACAATACAAAGCACTTTACTACCTTATTTAACTGACCCTCTACTAATAATACTTTAGGGATAAATAGTTACTGTTATTTTTCTTCCTTTGGAAATCCAAAGAATGAGATCCACCAAAATTAAGAATGACCAGAGTCTAACAAGAGTCAAAATAAAGACTCAAATCAAGGTATTCATTCCTTCATTCAGTTTTCACATCTGAGGTGTAATCACTAATCTCATAGGATTTAAATAAATGCTTTCTTTTGTTCTTTCAGACTTTAAATCCTGGGAGTAATCAATAATTTTTTCCTCTCATTTAAAGGAAAACTTAGGCACCCATTAAGGAAAGTAGTTTTGTTGATTAATGTCTCATTGTGAGTCCATAATGAGAAAAGGAAAGGAAACAGATTGCCTCATTCCCATACTACGTTCTTATTGTTAAGCCAAAGGAGAGCTGATAGGTTGAAAATGTCAGCTTTCAGTTACTTACTAATGAAGGGAAGTGTCAACAGTGCCAGCTTCTGTTCCGTTTATAACAAGATCTAATTCAATATTTGACAACCACAAAAGGACACAATGTTTAGGGAAAAATACTGTCACACTTCTAAATGGTATCTTAATCTACAGAGGATAAGAATGAAAGAAAAGAAATGGCTCAAGTGTTTGAAAACTAATCAAAATATTCAATAAAAGCAGTATCCCTCAAAAGCTCAGATTGAAACCCCATTACATTTTTTTTTTTTTGTAATGCAAAGTAAAATGCTGGCACACAGGCAGACATGTTCCAAAGAATGACTGTCAGCTACACACCCTGTCTCAGAGGACCCCTCCCCAACACCGGGCTCTGACAGCCCTTTGACTGCCCAGGCCCAGTCTCCAGGGGAACTGCATTTGACAAACAAGTCTCACAATGGGTTGCAATGATCTCTTTCCCCCTACCAGGGTCTGCTCACCAGGAATGGTTACTTCCTTCATCTCTCTTCTAGAGGGCATGGCGTTCACCTCAGCGGATGCTCCCTACCACATATTCTCCTTCCTTTAACACCCAGAATAATATTAGTGAAGTCAATTGCTAAATTAGCAATCATTTTGATTATTTTCCTAATACCTGTAGGATCCTCTTTAGTTTGTCCTGGCTTTCTGAGATCTCTGGATTCCTGGGTTACTCTTGGCTTTGAGACACCCTCTTTCTGGGTTTCTGAATGTATGGATTTTGACTCTTGAAATTCTTTCTGACACCACTTTCTTTAAGCACCATGAAGTGATATGGGATCAAGTATGTTAAACTGGAAGGAGATGATTCCTATTTCCCTATGCTAAGAGTATTATTCAGCTACACACACCGGTCACTCGGGACATGGTCTCAGTGGAACTCCAGAGTACCCAGCCCTTTGTATACTAACCTTACTGTGAATTTTTTCAGCTATTTGCCATCAGTGTTTCTTTGATAACATCTCCTCTAGAGTCTTAGACTTCTGTTTCCCTTTCTTGTCTTGCCCCACTACCATGCTCTTTCTTATTCAGGCTATGGTCTGAATTTCAAATGTGTTAATCAGCTTTCCACTACTGTGGCAAAATACCTGAGCTAATCAACTTAAAAAATGAAAAAAGTTTAGGTGGCCTCACCATTTTAGAGATTTTAGTCCATGATCACCTGAACCTCTGATGGCTTAGTATGGCATGGTAAGAATGCATGACTGAGGAGGCCTGTTTACCACATGGTGGCTTGGAAGTGAAAAAGGACAGGTAGGATTAGTGGGATCCCAATATTCTCCTCAAAGACATTTCCCCATGACCTAATTTCTTTCTAGTAGACTTCACCTTCTCAAGATTCCATTCATTGCCTCTCCACAGTGCTAAGCTGAGGACTACATCACTAACACATGTATGTACCTGTGGGAGACATTTCAGATGCAAACTACAGCACCAAGCACCCCTGGACAAAAATCAGTCAATCACCCCTGGACCTCTAGTAACATCCAGTAATTATCAATAGAACTGTCTCCATAGGACCTAGCAGTGCACGCTAGGTATTTTACAAGCATAATGTTCACAGGCTTGGATTGGTGACTGTTTTTATTGCTTATTTATAGTTTTTTCAGCCATTACCTATCTGTCAGCCTGTGTGGGAAATGCTCACTTTGTCTCTTCTCTATCCTTGAAATTGACTTGACACTATCTATGTGCACTTGTGGTTCTATACCCCAGATGGTAATTATATTACATACAGATGTCCACTTTCTAGCTCCTGACCTTCTTTAATTAAACTCTCACTCCCATTTAGCTGAAAAGAAACCTCCAAATGCCCATGAAGATATCGTCACAGCTCCCTTCCCAATACCCGATGTTCAGCAACAGTTACATTTCCCAGAATAACAGAAAATAGAGCATGACAGAATTTAGCAAAACCCTCATCCAAATTTTGTGTCTCCCAGCTGACAAAAATACAAACCATAAGCCTAGGTATGTTTAGCTTTAGTTCTAATGTGAGGCTTCACTGCTAAAATGTCTGCTCCAACTCTGCCATCCTCTTTCCTTCCCTTCTTCATCAAGCAACTGTTTTGGCAGGAATGGTGAAACGCACGTGTAACCCTAGTGTTCTTGAAGTCTGATGCTGGAGGATGGCAAGTTTAAGACTAGCCTAAGCAGCTTAGTGACTGAGCGAGACCCTCTTTCAAAATTAAAAAATGAAAAAGGAGCTTGACGTGTAGTTCAATGCGAAGGCCGTGGATCCAGTTCTGAGAACGAATGAAAGACTCTTCTTTGTTTCTTTCCAGTCATTGCTAACACTGGTACAAGAATGTAAACTCCTCAAGGGCAGGAAAAACTGTTTATCCAATTTTTTACTGCTGGACCACTAGGACTTAGTGGCTGCACGTAGCAGACACTCAGTGAGTATTTACTGGATAGATAAATAAATGTTAGCATGAAGAGAGACAGTGGTTGAAAAATGTGACGGTTTTTCAGCGAAGAACCCTAGCAAAGGAAAATTTTGTGGCAAAATTGAGCATAATATTTGTAGATGGGATCCCTAGCCAAGAATAAATATAGCATAGACTTTTGCATGACAGTGGTAGAAAGTAAAGAAGAAATAAAGGAAAATATGCCATTTTCTATATGTGGAAGATGATCGATTATAGAGACACTACTGAAGTCATGTTCATTATGAATGACAATGAAAATCATTTGAAGAAGCAAATACATGTAATTAACAAAAAAGGGAAAGACAAAAAGCCTGGCATTGATTCCCTGCTGATGTTTTGTGGGGTAGGTGGAGTTTGCTCCAGATCACGTAGGGCAGTAGTTGATCTTGCCTTAGAGGCAGAATCATGCCAGAAAATAATGTTTCCAAAAGGAGGGCAGCTCCCATATCCTCTAATAAAGCCAGAGCAAAAATGAAAATGAAAAATGAAACACTAATACACACACGTCTCTTGATATAAATAGAGACAAGTCATTTTAGGAAAGTAATATGCTTTAATAAGCTTACCTGTGACTGGATGTCCAATCATTCTTATTTGCTATTCAGATTATTTCCTTGGATCCAGGAGGATTGTCTACAGTGAGGCCACATCCCCAGAGGCACTGGTTTGGCCACAGCCATCATTACTTCCTCCAAGCAATGCGTAAGATGACACATAGCGTGGCAAGAGCAAGGAAGGCCTTTGAATCCTTGTTTTTGTGTGTGTGTGTGTGTTTTGTTTTGTTTTGGTTTTTTTGGTACTGGAGATAGAACTCATGACCTTGTGCTTGCTAGGCAGGTGCTTAAGCTACTGAGCTAAATCCCCAGCCATGAATCCTTATTTTGTTTTGTTTCATTTTGTTTTGTTTTGTTTAGTACTTCATGGAGTAGATCGATCTGAAAATATATTCAAGAGAAAAGAATGAGTGTTTTGTTCCTTGGAGGGCCAATTAAGTTGGACAAATGAACCCTTGAGGCAAAGGGGCTATGTAGCATGATTCAAGGAAAAACACAAAGGCCTGAGCCACCTCTCAGGAAGAAAGACATCATAATGGCCATAGGGAGAAAAGGATTCCTCAGGTGATGGCTTCTAATCTAAGAGTGACCTAGAGGGCATCTTCTACCTCTAATCTTCTTCAGTGAAGGGACTCTGAGAACACCAGAATGCTTGCTCCTTCCTTATCTTCCTCCTGCATGGTGGTTGGCTCTTCCTTTTGGGGGATCTAGATGGACATGAGCTATGGTAAGGGAGCAGGAAATTCAAAAGCCAGAGTCTTCCAGGTTGCAAAAAAAAGTTTTGGCTGGAAAACTTATCCATGGCCTTCCAGAAGTGGAACACAAAGGAAAAAAGTACACAAAGTGAGGAGAGGTGAAAGAATAAATGAGAGAAAGTAGCTAGAAGAGAGGAAGCAGGTCTGAACACCGTGTTATGAGAGGCAAATTAGAGGTAAAACTGTGACAAGCAGGAGAAAACTTGTCCTGCACTGACATAATGTCAGTGTATGACCGGGTCATCTTTCCCTCTTCTTCACAGTCTTGCTAGATCCACAAACTCAAATAAAGAACACTAGCTTTTACATTCTCTTTTGCTTAAAACTATTTCAAGAATTAAATTTTAAAATTTGTAGCAATTGAAATAATTTCATGGAAAGTTTTTCTAGCATATGTGATGAGTCTCAAAACTACAACTATAACCTAAGTGATCACAAATATTATTTTATCTCCACAACTTCTCAGAACTACTTCTAGAATGAGCAATAGGACTGCTCCAAACACACTCAAGGCCCAGGGCAAAAGCACAAATGAAGGCCCAGGTGACTTGCTTGTGCCTGCATATTTAGAAGTCGTAAATCAGAGTAATAACCCCTGCATTTTGTCCTATCCTCCTACCTTTATAAATGCAGGGAAGGTTTCATTTTGCACACAGCATTCCTCCTTAGAGTTCTCTGCTCCCTCTTCTTGCTTCACACTTACAATCCCTGCACCCTCATCACCCAAGGGTTACACACAGGTAGCCACTGAATCCCAGACGTTCATGTCCATCCACCAATAGCCATTGTTTTTGGTCAACCCTCAGACAGGCAGTCAAAGAACAAAAAATTAAAGAAGGAAAAAGACACAAATCTTTGATACAGGCACAGAAGAATTTGTGTGGGGGAATAACAATCTCAAGAACACGTTTCAAAAAAGTGTGGACACATCTCTTTAGTCCCCTGGACACAAGTAAGCTCCTTATTTTGCCAACTGAAAGTACAGTGGCTCCATAAATTCTGTGGGAGTTTGGTGCTAGGACCCCCGTGGACGCTATAATCCATAGATGTTCAAGTCCCTTACATAAATGGTGAAGTGTACCCTGCATGTACCTCCTCACATATACTTTAATTCATCTCTTGGTAATTTATGTACCTAATACAACACAAATGCTTCTAAATTGTTGCTATAGAAAAATGTCTGTACACGTTCAATGCAAACCTGCTCTTTCTCTGAACACTAATGATCTGTAGTTGGTTGAATCCATGAATGCAGGACACATGAATATAGAGGATCAACTGTGTATTTGTCTTTTTTCCAAAAGTATAATCTGATCACCATCATTTGCTAAATCAATATAAAAATAAAAGAGACAGAATAAGCCACCAGAGCAAATGAACCTAGAAGAAACAAAGATACTTATTTTAAAAATCTAATCATCTTCAGGCAGAATCTAGGACAGATTTTGTGGAAGAAATAAAATCCTAATGGGCATTTAAAATGTGATTATAAAATTAAGAAGTTGATGGGTGGCCTGAATAATAGACTGAATAGGACTAAAACACAAACTAGCAATCTGAAAGACAAAGTCTAGAAAATCTTTCATAACTCTAAAGCAAAACGATGGAACGAAAATCTCTGTTCTTTTTCTAAGGCTGTCATCACAGGTATCACACATTGATGATTTAAAGCAGAAGAAATATAGGAAATATAATCAAAAATTGCAAGAGTGTTTAAGTTAAATGCTTTAAAAATCCATGACAGTAAAGGACAAACTGCCATTAATCTCCCTCAGAATGTTTTCTCTCACTTTGAACAGTCTTGCCACTTTCTGAGGTAGTTCTGGAAGTCTTTTTTGAGGTCATTTTGTGGCTACCTCACTGAAAGTCCGTATTGATTCAAAACGTTTAGGTCAGTTTTGGTCTAATAAACCGTTTTGGCTTGTCCTCCTTCATCTCACTCACTGTGCCACTCCTGGCTCTTCCCCAAAGTGAGAACGACCATGAAAGTGAAACGATTTGAATCCACTCAGGACATGGAGGCAGCCACTATGGCCTGACTAACCGCGCTCACCGAGGGACTCCCAGAACGGCTTCAGAAAGTGGCAGGAACAAAGGTTTAAGAGGGTTCTAAGTAAGGGGGAGTAACTTGAGGGGCATTGATGTCAATGCATCCTACACTGTAATAATTTTTTTAATTTAAATATTCACTGTATGCTGTGATCATACCGTGCTTGTATTGTCTCATAAGTTTTAGTGACCAGAGAATCCAAAGGGCGAGCCACACTCCTTTGGAAACCCTGGAGGGAAAATCCATTTCAAGCCTTTCTCCTGGCTTCTCAGAGCCTCTCAATTTTCTTGGCTTGGAGATGCCATCACCCTGGTCCCCACATGGTGCTCATGCTTTAGAGCTGGTATTTCTGATGTCCTCACTAAATCATTTTTTCTACCCACCCTGGGGACCTCACTGCTTCTTGGGTTCTGGTATCTGTTGTCCAGTTTTGATTAGCATAACAGAAAAAGAAGTTAAAATATTTACTGGAAAATAAATGGTAGTGGTGGGGTTATAACACATAGTGGGAAGATTCTCCCTACTTCTAGGATAAAAAAAGAAATGCACCAAAGAAGGCCAAGTGCATATTTACATACAAGTGAACTGGAATAATTTATTCATTGTAATTGAGTATTTTGCTACTCTTCAGAGAATAAATAGTAATAGACATATCCTTTAAGTAATTGATTTCTCGCTTGTTAATGTGCTTCTAATCTTTGCTTCTTAGTTTCTCAAATTTTGAGTAGGCCCATCTTCAGGCATGTGATTCATCTTGATCTGATGAATACTCCCAGCTTTACCTGAGAAACCTCCCTGAATTTATTCACAATTAAATAAAACCTGAGGAACTCAATTAAAGAAATCTAATTCTGAACACTGTGCAGAGTCTAGAAAACAAACTGTAATTTCGGAAGGGTAAAATAACTTTCCAAAAGACAATGTTCTCATAAATATACACACATGCAAATAAATTCCACAGCAAGGTTATGTTCTCAACTAAAGTCATATCATAGCCCAAATAATTTTATTTTAACTAATACAGTAAATTAAACATAGCAAATAAAATTAATTAGGACTAATCCATATATTGCACTAAAATATCCAAAAATGAATTTTTCCCAAGGATTCTCTTTTGTTTTAGACTTCTAACGTGCCAAGGATAAAGGAGTTCTTAATAACCAGAGCTAAACTTTCTTTCTTGAGAAAACATATGAAAATGACCCCCAATGAATACAAGACCAACAGATAAAACTAGAAATACTCTTTTTTAATTGTTAGAATTACTGTATACAACTACCAAGAATGAGACTCTTAGTGTTTATAATACTGAAGGAGATATTTTTTAATATGGGCGGGGAGAGTGAGAGCGCTCGCCCGTTTTCTTTATGTTGTACTGCCATCTGCTGGAAGCAAAATAAAAACCTTCCGATAGTTCTCTAACAGAGAAGTCTCTTAAAAGCAGTACAGTCTAACTCTTCATTTCTTAGGCTAAGGGACAGAAAGAAAGCCAGATCATGGAATTTCTCTGAGGTAGTTTAGAGCAAGGGCTGATGCGTGGAAGAGAAAACAAGATTTGAAATGTAAAAAAATTAAAAGGGGGGAGGGAAGGCTTGCAAGAGAAAGACCCTGAAAGCAGGAAGGGGATAAAAGTTCAGGGTTAACAAACTCTTGAAGCAAGACCGTCTGCTGGCCCCAGCTGAGGGCTGCTCTCTGCGCTGCCCCGAAATCTGTATATTGAAGCCGAAATCCCAGGGTGATGGAACTTGGAGACGGGGCTCTGGGGTATAATTAAATCAGGAGGGTGGAACTCTCATGAGCTTGCACTCTGCCCAGGAAGCATGCAATGAAATATTGCCCTAGGAGGCAATGAAGGAATATTGCCCTAGGAGGGCCCTCATCAGACGTGGGCACCTTGATCTCACACTTCCAGGCTACAGAAGTGTGAGAAACACTTTCTTCTTGTTTCTAAATTGCACCACCTATCGGGCTTTGTTAGAACAGCCAGAACCGAAGGCCACAGACTTTGATCCTTGGGCTTCACATATACCCCACCCCCGACCTGGAGAAACCCTCACAGGCTTTGAGTATGGCCCTCACCCTGCCGGCTGCTCACTGATTTGTAATCTCGGGAAATTACTTCTCTGGTCCCTGGGTTCCTCAACAAGGCATGGTTAAGTGACGGGAACAAAATTTGCATCTACATCTGACTTCACTCTGCACTGCAGCATGGTGATTCATAATGTTAACTGTAATTATCTATCTATAATACAAAATCAATAAGGCTAAAACTGCCTATTTCAGAGAACATTGTATGGCAGTTGTGGGAAGCTGATTACTTACTGCTAGATCTTCAACAGGCCTGAAGTAGGATTTTAAACATAGATAAAACGTGTGCCCTATTTGTATTCAGTGTGTTACCAGCATGCTAAAAGATTTTGAATTGGATGATCCTAATGCTTTTGGACATTCTAAAGGTCTCTCTGGTTTAACACCTTTTATGGTCTCTACAAGGAACAGGCCTTGACTTAATGATCTGTGCTTAAATCACCATCATTTTCTTTCTAAACTGCAAAGCAGTGTGGTTGTGCAGGCTCAGAATTATCTCTTCAAAGAGCTTCTATCTGCAGACCAGAGCCAGCTGGATTAGTCTTTGGGAGGCTGGCTACCTGAGGGGGTGCCTAACTCACGTTCAGGCTCACACATAAACAGAAAGGGTCTCCATGGGCTCACATAACTCAGCAGCAGAAATGGCAAGAGACTCATTTCTGCTGCAGCTGGGTCTGGGTTTGGACCACCTTCTTGACTGGCTTCTGTCTCTGTCTCTGCTGCTCTTGTCTGGGTTCATCCTACTAGGAGGTGGGTTCCCACTAAACGGGGGAGACCTGTGGCCACAAGTAGTACTTGTCTTACCACCTTACAGCTCTGTGGCCAGGAAGAAGAGATCCCCATGAGTGTTAGCTAGAAAATTTAAAGGAAAGACTTCATTGATAATGGCCACTCCTGCCCCAATTATTCTAACCAGGGAAAGAGGAATTGTGGTTGGTATTCCAACAGGACTACATCCTGGGGTGTTTGTGTGTGTGTGTGTGTGTGTGTGTGTGTGTAGTATAAAGTAAGACGGAGGAGTACTTTGGGGCTGAGACTATAATAAATGTCCATTGCACCTGACCATAAGATAGACCCTAAGTTGGATGTGTAGAATCTGGTCCATACAAATATTCAATAAATCAAAATTCTACATTAAAGTGTCCAATATGTTTTCTTGTCAACAATTCTGGAAACCATATTGACAGTTTGTAGGAAAACTGTAATTTAAGGAAGAAATTGTAACCATTTTTTCATTCTGAAGGAATATTGCTGTCAGTAGATAACAGCAAGCCCTTCACTTAAAAGGAGACCAGAGAAGACAGCTCGTCTTGTCCCTCCATGGTGTTCAGAATCACAGAATGAGGCAGCTGCAGTGAATCGGGCCTACCTGCCTCACTCCACCATCGCGCCAGGCAGCCCGCTTCCTTCTGGCTGTCCTCCCCTCCCTGTTTGCCTTAGCAGGATCTTCATTTCTGTGTACCTGGATAGAATTAGTAATAATAACTGGTTTAACCAGGTACCAGTGACTTATTGCTGTGACTTAGGTCATTTTCTCCCCTAAAATTACTGACCCTAACCCTGATATTAATCCACTTTGATAGTAACCAAATGTTTAAAAGGTTTTTTCTTGGTCTCTTGAAATTGTGGTTAAAGCCTCAAATCTGAAGTCAATAAAAAACAAAAATTTCCTCTTTTCCTGAAATATATGAAATTTCCATCACAGAGGGAGGAGTTGCTTCCTCAAGTACAAATTTAACAGCAAAGTCTCAGAATCCTTGATGGTATTGAGAGGCAGACTTAGAAGAAAAACTAAAGGCATCTCATCTTCATTTAGAGCTTGCTGGGCTATAGAAAGGTGTAAATTCACCCTCCATTGCCTCTGCATGAGAAAGAGACCCTGAGAGCTCCATGCAGCCATGAGAGTAGAAGGCATGAATAAAAAGATTGGTGTCTGCCCCTTATGTCAGTCAACCAGTGACAGAAGTGTAGATGGACCTGCCCATGACAGTGAGGGGATATGAATGAGCAACCCAGGTTGTGCCACTTGACAGGACAAGGAGAGGGAGACTTCCCAAGTGTCAACGTGGAAAACCACTTGACATTCATGCTTGCAATATTTTTAAGGTCTCAGTCCAGGAGAACTGCCTGCCAAGGAAAGAAAAGGGCAGGTAGCACTGGCAGGCAGAAATTAAAGGAGGTGGAACCAAGAGCTCAGCCAGCCAGAAAATACATCGGTCACTGTCAGCATGGTCCTGGAAACTGTACCCTGAGAGGGAGCCAGTGGCTGAGTACCTCCCATGACAGGATAAACCCAGCAGCCCAGAGAGAGCTGCAGGGAGAAGCAGGTTAGTACAATAGCATTGGTCTCTTTCCTCCAGTCCCTTAAGTGCTGACAGAGGACAAAACAGAGAGAGAAAGTGAAATGCAGAGCATGAGAAGACAATGCTGCCTGCCTACCTTCTTCATGGTTTATTACAGTCACAGTTGAGCTCTATGTTGAGGAGAAAGAGAATGAAGCTTCGAATTGAGTGGAAATTAGAGCTGTTATTCAGATGGAGTGAGGATTTTTTTAGTACCTGAAGAAGGAAGTGTTCTTTCCACAGAAATTATCTACAGCTAAAATCTGGAACAGCTCAAGATGTCACCAATAAGCAGTGAAGAATAATGTGGCAGAAGGCATTTAAAAGAAATTATGGAAATGAAATAAGGCCGTTTCCTCTTTGTGCTTTATCAAGTTCAATCAATAACAGACTGTGCTGTGCTGCCATCTTTCATTTGAGGTGAAAGGGTTTCCCTTTTTTTTTTTTTTGTACCAGGGATCAAACTTACAACCTCGCGCTTGCCAGGCAGGCACTTACACTGCTGAGCTAAACCCAGGCCCTTTCATCTTGAGGAAGGAATCTGAATAAAACTGAGTAAGGGAGAGGATGACTAACTGCCCAAAAATATTTTGTGGCAGCTGTTTTCCATAGTCTGGTTTTTAAAAACTAGCTGGAGAATGCTATCATTTGATTTAGATCTTAAAGGATGCAGGGATTTTGAAAAGGTGGAAAAGAGACAAAATCATTCAAGATACAGACAATAATGTGTTGAGCCATGGAGGTAGTTTGAGGCCAAACTGGACACACTAGTTTGAATGGAGTCTTGGCCCCACGAAAAAGTATTGTCATCCTTAAAATCAAAATTAATGTGGAGTTCGCATATGATAGGTTTAAGTAGAATCTTAAGATTTGGGATTTTATTCTTCAAGTAAAACTGTAGATTTTTGATTTATAGGCTCTTATCTGTGCTTTAGGAAAATCACTTTGGTGAAAAAAAATCTGCTGACCAGATTAGTTGGAGTAGAAGGAAACTGGATGCCCTTAGATTGGCCAGCAAGTTCATATGAGGTCGATACTGAGGGACAAAATTATGACTGGGACTCCATAAATGAGAAGAAAAAACAGAGCAAGTAAAGGGATGGGTTAGAGGTAAGTGCCCTGCACAGGCCTGTCACTGTGAATGTATGTCCGATGTCAGAGTTCTAAAAGCACGGCCTACAAGACTTCCACAGAAATCACCTCATTTTATTAGGAAACCTTGAGAGCCCAAGGGGCCAGCAGTGCTTCCACACTCCGCCAAAGCACTGGGGGGCAAATGGTCAACTCTGTTTCCTTGCAGGTGGTGGGGACACCTGGCAGAGCTGATGGCAGAAACAGCTCTGTCCCCTCCTGATCAGGAAGGACATGGGGAGCAGCTCTCTCTCAGGCCCGGGTGCCACATGGCTTCATTCCACAGGGCCTCTACTTCCTTCCACAAAGACAGGCAGGAAAGGGAAACCACTTGAGCGAATGTGGATTGGTTTTCCCACCTGGAGAAACTCTTACACCCACCACAGCCAGATAAGAGGACAACTGCACACTGTCAGGCTCCGTTCTCCTCACTCACACCCGCTGAAACTCCCTCACGGGTGCCCTTATGTGGACTGAGGGCAGGTTCACACGGGCCTCAAAAATGACACTTGATTCAGTGCCTTTCTCCAAGACACGATTTCTTTCACCAGACTGTGGCTGGGAAGTGGCTGTCAGCACCCCTCACCAAGGTATCTTGAGTCCTGGCAGTTAGATCAAATTGGATACCAACCCAGCCACCCTAAAGAGGAGAAAAATCAATGTAAATAAATGTAATTTCTAAATAAAATATGCTTTTACCTAATTGAAAAGTCATTATCAATTAGTCAGATACAACTTTAATCAGACTTGAATGATTGAGGAATTCTAAATTTAGAAGAGCACAGGCTTGTGTTTTGAAACCTCCGTCTCATGCTGTTAGCCTCGAAAACCTTTTACCAGCTAACTGAGGTATGCACTTTAATTCCCAGTATCAAAGCAAGAATAAAATTATTTTAATTATGGTCAGCTGGGTAAGGAACACTGCTGGTCTAATTGTTAAGCTGTAATTCTGTATTCTGGCCCAGAGAGACACACACCTGAGCCAAGTGCTTCAATAATTCATTAAAGCACTTCCCTGTGCATCAATTAGCAAATCATGTGCCTTGATTACTTTACTCAGGGAAAGCTACCCTTGTGAAAAGACTTTTGCCAATCATCAAAACATAGGGAAAATGACTCTAGACTATTATACATTGCCTTTCATAAAAGAATATAAAATCTTACAATAGCACCCATCTATCTATGGATAAAAAGAAATATGCAAAATTATTTCAAGGGCTACAACCTAACTTTATACAAAATTATAAGATAGGTTTCTGTCTCTCTAATTCTGGCTTCAAGCTTCATATTACCCTAATTCCCCCTCTACCAATAATTCACTGCAAAGAATTACTTCCATTTTCTTTAAACATCAAAATACCTGTGGTCCAAGATGACATTTTATCATCTTTATATCACAATTATATCAAATTTAGTGCCTGCAATATGTACAGCAGATCATCAACTGACCTTTTTCCCCTTAGGATATTTGTGATTTTCACTGTCTAGTTATTGTTGTATTTATACTGTTTTACCCCAAAAAATATCAAGGTGGAAAAATACATATAAAAGAAAGGAAATGTCAGTGAACAAACATACGGAAAATGAGTCTATGGTTGAAAACAAATTAGATTACCTCAAAGTTTATTTCTGTACATGGCAAGTTATTCCATAAATGTCTGTTGGGTAATAAATCAGCCTAGAATTAAAAGAAAATGAGAGGAAAGCCTGCATTTTTAACTTTGAGCAAAAATTTTTATTTCTATCACCAAAAAAAAGGGGCAGCAATGTACAAAACATGAAATTTCTATCTTTTCTCTCCCACCATCCTGTGATAAAGGCAATTTCAAGCAGAAAATTGCTGGGTTAATCACAGCCAGAGAAATCTAAATGAGGACAGGACAATTCATTGATCGAATAATCAATCCTGAATAGCTGTAAACTATTTTCATGGGGTTTACTAACTCATAATAACAAGGAACACTGAATATATTTGCCTTTTATAATTACTATCTTTGTCAATGCTCTTCTTGATACTGTCATTTAAGTGAATTCTAAGGATCCATGTTGACACCACAGTAGAACACAGGGGTAATAGATCCAAGGACATCTGTATCCTGTCATTATTTCCGTGTCTACTATGAAAAGGAGTGTCCCCAGATTAAGAATTCAATCTAATGAACATTCTTGCCAGTGTTTGTTTGCATAGCATAAAAATCTCAGGGCAGGGAATGGGCGTCTCGGACAGCTGGGCAACGAGGTTCAGGCTCAGAGCTCTGCCTCCCCCACTTCCCTTCCCACCTTGCACTTGAGATCCAGTGGAGAGCGATCAGGGACTTTTGCACTTAAAAGAATGGATCATGAACAGAGTGTGTTGTTCACAGTGGCAGCAGTCATGGGTATGGCATCTAGAGCCCAACAACACGCTGTGAGAGTCCCCTGGAGAGGGTCCCGAGGCGCAGTGTGTGTCCCCAAAGCACTGTGCTTGCTGTCCAGTGCAACTGCCCCATGGGGTAGGAGAGGGACTCTTTCCCACCTGTAGACTTCTTTTTCTATCTGTTTTCTACAACTGGACATTTCTGAGAGCCATCTGAGGTCTTTCTAACAAATTCTTTCTCTGTTCAAAGGAGACAGTGAGTTTCTTTTGTTTACAAATGTCCCTCATTTGTCGGAGAGTCTTTATAAGCTACGTCTCCAGCCTATTTTATTTTATTTTATTTTTATTTTAGACAGGTTCTCAATCACTGAGTTACTCAGGCTGGGCTCAAACTTGACCCTCTTGCCTCAGCCTCCCAGAGTGCTAGGATTATAGATGCATATTAACACCTCTAAGTAAAAGATATAAGGTTTTAAAGTGTAGTTTTCTGGGAAATGAGGCAGGTTTGAAAAAAAATTCAGATTCCATCCTTGAGAAATGGCTTTCTTTTTCCCACATCTCTCCCTCTTTGCTTACACTGATTTCCTCTCATCACTCATTTATTCACCAGTCTCCACTAGACACCCTGTTTATCCTTGGAAAAACACATCTGCCTAATTGCAATAAAAAGTTAGTCATTAAATCTGGGATTAATCAGAATTTACAAATAATCAAGTTCACCCATATTTAGAGGGAATAAATCAATGAGGGAGAGGAAGGGAGAATGCCCAATTAGATTATCTGTCAATAAATGGGGGAAAGCTTAACTAATTTAGTATTTGTTTTATTGTACATGCTATAAAGAGACCAACTGGCTTTTTAATTTAGAAGTAGTTATCACAAGCTGTTATGAAGCCAGAGTTCATAACAAAAGAAATTATAGACATAAGCTTTTATTTTTCTCAGATAAAAAGATCATAAAGCACAGGGTAGAAAAACCACATTGCATGTCCTTTGGACAGGGACCCAAGGTCACAAGTTTGAGCTGTGACCCCTGTGTGGCTATAGCACAGTCACTGAAGGATGTTAAAGCAATTACACGTGATATTTTATAACGGATGTCAACATGGAAGAGTCACAGGCTTACCTGAAATTGCTAATCTAATCCTCAAACAATATTAAATTTACGCCATATCAGTGAGTGTAGAATTCACAGGCATAGTACCTGTAGGGCCTGAATACTGCTCTTACCTTCTGCCAAAAAACTAGTTTAAATAAAGATTTTCTGTATTCCTAAGGGTCTGGGTAAAATGATTAAAATGTATGCTTTTTTAAAGTTAAAGCAACAGCAGTAGGAAGATTTTGTGTGTGTGCTTGCGTGTGCATGTATGTGCATGTGTGTGTGTGTGTGTGACAGAGACGGATACAGAGACACCTAATGTATGGTTTTAGTTTTTCCAAAACAATCCAACTTTTTAAAAATATCATGATAAAATTGATTTTCATCATTATTAGTGTTCTTTCTAAACTAAAGAATTGATCTATGTTCAATCTTTATAGACAAGTAAAGTAAAAGTATTACCATGTTTACCTAGTCCTGAAAATATTGTTTCATAATGTTGAATTACATATGAGACAGAGATTTTACTCCAAACTTGAGAAAAGCTAAAACTACTAACAAATGAAGAATCAATTGTTTAAAAAAAAAGGATAATTTCATGACATATAGCACAAGATATTTTTTGAAAGATACAATCTTTTTCTGTACTTTTTAAGAACATTTGTAACTTTTAAGAAGATTTTAGGCACAAAAGTACATAATATTGATGATCAAACTTCTGAGGACTACTTAATAGGTATGATTCTAATTCAAGTTCCAGAACCAAAAACAAATGCTTTAAATATTTTAATATTCTTAGCATCGTAAACATATCCTTAATATGACCTCATGTAGCTGTACAAAAAAATGTTTATAAAATATATCTAACAGCATCAAAATAAATATTCCTCTTTGCTTTTCTACAGAATTCTATTTTTTGAGGGCATGAAAATATAGCTTTGGGGGCTGGGGATTTAGCTCAGTGGCATAAGTGCCTGCCTTGCAAGTGCACAGTTGTGAGTTCGATCCCCGGTACTGAGAAAGAAAGAAAGAAAGAAAGAAAGAAAGAAAGAAAGAAAGAAAGAAAGAAAGAAAGAAAGAAAGAAAGAAAGAAAGAAAATATAGCTTTGTTATTTATTTTATCCCAAATTTTTGCATGATTAGAATTATAACAGATAATTTAAGGCACTTCTTAATTCCTAGTCAGATGGTCATTACATGGAAAATCTCTGTGTATTAAGCTCAAGTTCTATTTCCAGCTTGATTTTAAATCTATCAGTTGAATCAGTATTAGCCTGTATTCTCAGACTGATATTTTGAGGATTCATCTTTCTCCCCCCCTAATTACTCCTTACCATACAGTAGTTCTCATACAAGTGTGAACGAAACTGATTCATTTTTGTCTAATCTTTCTCAGCTTTCTTTGTCCTGCTAACCACTCATCCATTCATTAGAGGATTCGTGTAGCAAAGTTAATGAAATGACCACTATGCACTAGGCAGTGTTTTAGATACTTGGGAGACGAAGATGAATTAAAGCACAAATCTGCCCTCTAGCAATTTAAAATGTATTGGTAGAAGCACCACATACACAGAATTACAGAAAGCACAAATATTTTTAAATAGTATAAATATAACTTGTTCAATATTACTGTGAGAGACAAAGATAACATGCGAGGACCCCTTCAAGGAAGAATCCATTGCTCCAGCCACCTGGAGGCTTATGAATGGACTTCCAGCAGCTGTCTGGTGCCTTTAGTCTGATGCCCACATAGATGGCTCCAGTGAATGTTTTGTTGAATGAAATAACACACGTACAGAAAGATTAATGTTGCTTACTTTACTAATATGTAGATTCTAAAAATACTGATCTTCCAGAAATAAAGATGAGCATAGTGATCACCAAAGACTTTATAAAGGTAACAGGGCGGATAGAAGTTGGTTAATAAGCACGAAAATGTAGTTAGAAAGGAGAAAGAAGTTTTAGTATTACATAGCACTGCAGGGTGATTACAGTTCACAATTATTTATTATGCATTTAAAAAGGGCTAGCAGGGAGGGTTTTGAACAGCCCCAACACAAAGAAATGATAAATGTTTGAGTGATGGAATTGCTAATTACTCTGATATTATATTACACATTGTATGCTGGTTTCAAAATACCATACTATACCTCATAAACATATACAATTATCATGTGTCAGCTAAAACCTAAATAAATAAGTAGCCAGGTATGGTGGCACATGGCTGCCATCCCAGCTCTAGGCAGGATGAGGCAGGATGATCAGGAATTTGAGACCAGCCTGGTCTACAAGGAAGTTGCATGGCTATCCTGGAGTATATAGCTTGAAACTGTCTCCAAAAAACAAGAATTAAATGTATACAAAGTAAGTAAATAAATACAGACACGCACTTCCTGGGTGATGCACATTCATGGCTGATTAAAGGCACAACAATCCATGCCAGTGCAGAGCTCCTCAAGGGTCAGCTTCCCCTCAGGTGCACATGCGACTCAGTTCTCTCTCTCAGCCCCATTCCACTTCCTTCTCCACCCCGCCTTCACCTTCAGGTGCTGATTGCTAAAATACTTCCTAAAACTGTGGAGAATCCAGCTGGAAACATTTCTTTAAAATTTTTTGCATTAGAATGAAACCTCCAGCTTTCTTGCATTAGAATGAAATCCTCAATAACATGAGTAACACTGTAATGATAAAAGTGACCCTAGAAAAATAACAAAAGTTGACATAGAATTTACCCTGTGCCGGGTGCCCTTTCAAGGGTTCTGAGGGCAGCATCCCATTTAATACTCATAGCAATTCTATAAATAGATGCTGTTCTTAATCCCTTGAGTAAAGGAAATAAGACAGGCAGATACCTAGATAAAAGTCACTGCTAACTGGTCTCAGGCAGCTCCAAAGTGTGGTCTTTTAGCCACTATCCTATATCATTTCTTTAATTTGCTAGTGTCTTAACAAACTTCATAGTCTCATTAGTAACAGTGGGATGGTGTATATTAGAAGCTCTCTTAGATACTAAAGTATTATCCATTGAGCCTCTACCACATGCCTGGTCTTCCGTAAGCCCTTTAGATCTTCACTGTATTGTCATAACCCAGGATTGGGTATTCCACTGTATCAATTAAGAAAGGAAAGAAAGAAAAAAGAGCTTCATAAGCACTGGTTGACACCCAAAGTCAAAGCATTTGTAAACAGCAGGGACATTCTCAAATCTAGTGTTTACCACCAATCTCAGAGTTAAGCAGCTTAGCTTTATCTAAATTATATTTCATCTATGAACTGCATTTAGGATAGCATGGGTTAAAAGAGTGAGCATCTGTAGGGTCTATCATTTTCAGCTGTGTTACCTAAGACACCCTCTACGCATCCCCCAAAATGCGAGACATGGCATCTGACTCCTCCATCCATTGACAAGCTCTTAGCTATAAGTTGGAATATTTTTTTATAAACCTAGATGGATACAAAGAATCATTCCAAACAAGGGGGGGAAAAAGAATCATTCTCTATTTCTCTATGTATTTTGTTCAGAACTCCCTGAAAGCCTATCAAAGCTCCTACATAAATAAAGTGAAATTGTATTCTTCAGTTTCAGTTCAAATGCTATGAATGAACCTTATATGTTTGATTATGCTTTCAGGGTATTGATACAAATTCTAGGAAATCTCGGCTCATAACATTTAATAACACGGTAGCATAATCTGCTCTTTAAAGATAAGTTTACTTTTGAAGGGACCACTGAGGCCTCTGGTCCATGGGCGACTGATTAAACTCAGCAGGCAGAAGTCGTTCCTACAGTGGCAGCAGTGGGCTGGGGAGGAGATGACAAGGGATGAGGGGACACAGGCATGGACAGTAGGAACTTTTCCTTATGTCATGTCTTTTCATGGCACTGGAATTACATAAATTTATCACTTTGGGAAATACAAGACAATAAATTCTTCCTGGGCCAAAACAAACAGAAACATCTGAATCATTTCAATATAAGCAAAGTAAGCTGCAAGCGAGAACAGCTCTCCCCAGCTGGGGCACCACGCTGGCATTTTGGTAACGGGAAAAATGGACAAAGAATAACGGCTTCTGCAAGGCTCACTGCTTGACTCAGAAAATGCACTCCCTCTTTGTCTTGGTTATTTGCTGCCTGACAATTATTCCCAGCAGTGAAAGGCAAGCTGACTTCTGGGAATGGGTTCAGATATAAGTGAGTGAGCGCCTTGTCAAGGGTCCACTGTAGCCAACACCCCTCTGCTCTGACTCCTGGCTCCTCAAGGGCACTCTGGTTTCGCTTTATTATTTTTCCTTCTGAACAAAGATTAAGGTCCAGAGGAAAATGTGCCATTATAAATGGAAGTTATTGATTATAGGTCAACATTTGTGTCCTTCTCACCTCCCATTCTCTTCCCTTCCCTTCTGCCTCTTGCGATTTTATACTTTTCTGCAAATTGCAAAATCTCAGCCCAGGGTTTTGATATTTAAAAGTGACTTGGGTTATGGCTGCTGTAAGACCTCACAGGAACAACCCTTAATGAACATGTGCAAGCCCTGGAAAGTGTTGCTTCATTTTCTATTTACTCTGCTTTCAGCATGACAGCTGACAGGCTCCTGCGCTGAGGGAGAGGAAAGGCCATGACTTCTGAGAGCCATAAATGGTCTACTTTACTTTGCTTTCCCTGTAAAAGTCAGGTTCACTTATCTAGTACTCTCGTCCATGATGTGGTGTTGTGAAAGTTGCAGTCATCTGGCTTTCTTGGGAGACCTAAAACAAAGAAATCACAGTGACAGGATCTCTGCTTTTTCAAAAGCTCCAAAATAATAAAAATTGTGGAATGCTTTGCAAAAAAAAAAGCAAAACTTCTTAAAGTAACTGCTTATAATGCAGTTCTGGTTAGAAGCCTAAAGTTGAAAAAGACATAGAAGAAAAAAAAGAGATGGCTTAAAATTCTGTGTGAAATAACATCTTGTTTTATACCAGGTATGTTGAGCCCTATATGATGCCTTTCCTGCCTGACAGACTCGTGGTTCTCACAGTGGGAAGACTGGGAAAGACAGTAGCTTAGCTGGAAATTGCAACAGCTGCACTTCCAAACCTCAACATCACGTTCACCCGCGATATCCGAGTCTCACAAGACCCTACCTTATGAAGTTGTAGGACAGCTGTAATATCTCCGTTTCCCAAAGGAAAAATATAGATGCTCACAGGTACTTGGTCATTTCCCAGTGAAGAGTGGCAAAGCACATTCAAACTCCAGTCTTCTACCAAAACCAATGTATATGTCATTACTTGCACTGGGTTTTATTGGCAAACCAAATTCTGTAAGGGTCTGAATTTAACACTGATTTTTCCTGTTAAAATCTACTTGCTTAAAAATCTCTAAAAGGAGAAATCTCTTTGGCAAAATCACTGCCTATACCTGTATTAGAACTAATATTCCTTTAAGTGAGAAGTTGATTTACCAAACACTATTTATATTTTAAAAAATGCTTAATGTGGCAAAGTTCTCACTATAGCTGCCACAGGTCAGTTAGACAAGCACTTTATTTCCAATTTATAATTAGATTCAGTAAAGACTTCTTAACATCCTGGGAGAATTATAAGTTTCATGCTAAAGCAAAATGGAAAGTAATGTCCTCACTTTTAGTAAAATTTGAAGCAAAGATAAAATAAAAATAAAATTCATCTTACTCTGGTTAAAATTGCACATGAAAAAATTTAAATCAAATTTCCTAGGCCTGACACATTTATCCAACAGACATCAAGTAAAGTCAAGGAACATGTCGTTTCTGTAGGCAGGGCCCAGCCACACCTAGAATACAGCATCTGTGTGTGGGAGGATTTAGGAAGGAAGTGGGTTTACCAATAAGACTTGCCGTTTGGTATTTACAAAATGTGACTAAGTTACCCTGATGCTGGCTATGAATTACAGTATCGTTATCAGTAACATATTATTAAGTTCTTTCTTCAAAAATCATTGAGATTGATAATAATTTAATGAATAATTTAATTTGTTTTTAGTTTCCTATCTCTTCATTACCTTTTATTATTTGTAAAAACCTCATTGAGACCTTAAGTGGATCAAAGTGTACTTCTAAACTATTTGTATATGATTTGGAAAAATGATATGATTTTTTACCACCAAATCAGCCAAAAACCTTTTATGTTTATTATCAATACATATGAAACAGACAAGCTCATATATCACCTGCAGAAATGTGTGTATATTGCAATGCTCCAGAAAGCACTTTGGAAATTTGTACTAAAAATTTTCAAAATTATCATATTCTTGTTTCAGAAGTAGGAAATTTTTGTGTTTGAATGAAAAAATACACAAAGATATATATATGCAAAAATGTTTATAATATGAAATTCCTGCAACTTTAGATATCTACAATAGGAAGCTAGATAAGCTGAATCTTATGTTATTTGTATGAAGCATGTAAAAGTTATCTAATGATAAATGCTCAAATGGATCTAGTGTCTCTCTTCACTGAGCTCTGGCCTCAGTAGATGCTGGAGAACCTGCTTCCTCAAGGAAAATAGGGGTGAACATATGTTCCTCAATCCCCACTGGTATTTAGAATGCATGGTCCTAAAGAAAGAATACATAGTCAGTGTGATACCGACTTCAAAGAAATCTATTTGACACAAACTTTAGGTAAAAGGTGAACTCTGGAAAAGATAGTAATGCTATTTGAATGATATCAACTCAAAAATATCATAATTACAATATAGAAAAACATGAATTCTAAGGAATTGACTTAAAAACTGATGCTAGAAGCATAATCAGTTCATTATCTGCCTTCTATACATACACACAGAACATAAAATATGCCGATTTGAAAGATTTCTGAGATAAAAGCTCAAAATCTGAAGCCTACAGAATAATTAGGACAACCATCAATTTAATACCCAAACTATCTTTATCAGTAACAGCAATGGATTTTTCTGGAGTATAAAACACAAAAAGGAGGCAATCCTCTATGTTGAATTTCCCTTTATTGTTTTAAATAACATTTATCGTAAGAAATTACCAGACTAAGAGCATCAGTGAACCTGGCAGGTACGGCAACTTCTGAATTTTCCACATGGGAGTCTTAGACATCACCCTGTGATTAGCAACTTCTCTCCAAGCAGCATCTATACACCACATTAATTGAAGTAACCCTAGTAGTGTCCTTAGTACAGTGAAACCTGTCCTTTTTTTTTTTTTTTTTGACAGGGTTTCACTATGTAGTTCAGGTTAGACTTGAACTTGCTTTGTAGCCCAGGCCGACCTCCAACTCACAGCGATCTTCCTGCCTCAGCAGCCTGAGTGCTGGGATTATAGGCATGTGCCATCTCACCTGGCTGGAACAGCCTTTTTCTGGAGATATGTAAGTGATGAGGAAACCCAGGCTCTTTCCACCATGAAACCCCATCCACTCCTATAGCCTCAGACAATCACTTTTGGTAGCTGAGGAAAAAGGCTACATACTAAATCAAAACTAAAACTTAGCACTGAGAAATTACTGAATATAGGCCAGGGCAGGGAAGCAAAGCTCTTCTGCCACCTAGCACTGACCCGAATCCCAACCTATAGTCACAACTAAACATGGGGAGGGGGAGGTGCTGGGCGTACAGTCCCTGGCTGAGAAGTCACTTCCTAGGGATAAGTGTACACCATGAAAGAGGAACTGAAATTTTTGATGGACGGGAAACAATCTCTACAAAGCTGCTTGCTTATACCATCTGTCTGTGTGGGCAAGGAAAATGTGACAATGAGAAAACAATGAGTCCTAGAGACGGTAAATAGAAATGACTTCCAGACAGGAAAAGACACTGATATATTTATGTATCTGAGACAATTATAAATATTTGTGAGTTAAGTTTATTCATATGAGTTAATATGGTGTCACTAAAACAGAAAGTGGATCAAAAGAAGAGAAAAATGATTACCAAGTATATATATACAAATCTTCACTTATACTGATCCTATTGGTGTGTTATAATAACCAATGCTTTAAAGGATGACCTAGGCAAAATCACATAAGAAATAGATACATTAAGGAAGAAGAGAAAATTAACACTAAGATACTAACACAGAAAACATTGAACTACGTTCAGGTTAAACATTATGCTAAGGTGTATTAGTTATCTGTTGCTAGATAATAAGAATTCAAGGGTTACAATTTAAATAGCGCACATTATTTCAAAGCCTATGAGTCAGAAGTCTGACAATGCTTAAATTGCAGCTTTTGTGTAGAGCATCACAGGTTGCAATTAATTCACCTTAAAGTGAAGGACAATGTTGTAGTCTCATCTGAGATTCAACTGTGCAAGTATCCACTTGGAAGCTAGCTCAGTTTGTTGGAAAATTTTACTTCCATGTGGTTGTAGGACTGAAGTTTTAGATTCCTTGCCATGTGGGACTTCTCCACCCCTATAGCCACTTGCCTCCTGCAGACCACCAAGAAGGGAGACATTCCTGCAAGATATACACTACCATATTATGCCATCATGTGATTATGTCACACATTTCTTATCATCATTGCTGGATTCTCCTGTACTACACATAACCTTACAATCATTTCACCATCACACAGTTAGACAAAGTTATATTTAGTGTTCCCTCTGGACTTCTTTCTCTAAATATCCAGAGCTTTCATGCTGATTGCTATAGAAATGTCATGAGTACCTGATCTCCCAGGAGAGCATGCCCACCCAATATCAAAAATTTACAAAGTGGTTAGGTAGCTAATTGAAAAAACTAACTTGTGCTACAAACTTATTGTATTCTGCCACTTAAGTCACATATTTGTATTGTATAAAGAGCATTATAAGAAATATTTCCTAGATTTATAGTCCTAATACAACTTTGATGTTTTTGCTTTATAGAAACCTGCTTTCCAAAGCAGACTTTGCCAAATATCCCATTGCATTGGCAAGGTAACTTAAACTCCATAAAATGAGGGAAAAATCTAATGACCTCTAATATCCTCTCCAGCTCTAAAATGTTTTTGGTTTTATTCTTCAGATTTATGACTTCTTACAAAGCAGGTGCCAAATTGCTATCCAGGTTTTCAAGACTTAACGTAATCTGACCCAAACTTTCCCTTCAAGATATACTGCATTTACTATACTATTCTACTATTCCATATTTCAGTCAGACTCTCCTATGAATTATAACACATGCATTCCTTCCCAGAATTCTTTGCACAGTCCTCAGTGTACTTCCTGGTTGTCTTGGTTACTTTTCTCTCATTGCTGCGATAAAATACCAGACACCCAAAGTTAAGGAAGGAAAAGTTCATTTAGCTCACAGTTTGTGGAGGTTTCATTTCTTAATCAGCTGGCTCCCAAGCAAAGTAGCACATGGCAGAGGGCAACAGTACACGGTGGTGAAAAACAGCACAAGCAACAAGAGCAAAAGGGAAGGAGCATGGAGAGAAGACTCTTTCTGTCCCATATACTCTGTGTAGGCCACACCCACTTGGGTGTGTCACTCCCACCCATAATCTCAACATTGGACCATTCACAAAATCTAGAAGCCTACCTCCATGACTGCATGAGGCTTTGGGGAAACATTCAGACTCAAACTGTAACACCGGTCTTACTTTTCTTCAAGCTAATAAAACATTTTATCTCAGGTGACATAAATATAATGTCTACCAATGCCTTCCTTAGCCCACATCAGTCTCCAAATTCCTGTAACTACACATCTTTGAATTAATTTTAAACTTTCCAACAGACAAAAATGCCTTCTGCATCTTGGTATCTTCCACACAAATATGATTAAAAATACTGTGTGAAGTAAAAAAATAATCTTCAGTAAATGCATATAACCCAAAGAATAAAAATAGTTGGTAAGTTTCAGTCAACAATATGTGCTATAAGGGAATATCTGAGGAAATTTAAACATCCTTGTAATAATATGTGTCATTTTACATTACTGTGTACTTTCCTAACACAGAGTGCTTCAACTCTACATTCATCACTTTAGAATATGCTGTTTTCCCATCTCCCAAGTGCTCCATTCCGTTATAATGTCTTTATCCATTCATCCTATATCTACTTAAAATCTTCTTAGTCTTTAGTCAAGATTCTGAGAATTTTCTAGAAGCACACACACACACACACAAAATGACTTCATGAATTATTTTCCTAAAATGTGTCACTGTGGTGCTTAAATGTCTATGAACATTTTCTTCTTAATATTTGGTATTTATTTGCACTCATATTAGAAAAACACATGTAATAATTTCAGGGATAGTTTTGCTCAGGATGAAGCTCTGTTAAAATTTAAAGAAAAAACTAAATAAACAATAAATATTTTAAATAAATTGAAGTGCTATAAAAGTTGTGAGAAGACTACCCAAATCTGCAGCTTGAGAAACAGTGGCCAGTCCCTTGCTCTAGTCGGTGTAAATCAAAGTCATGAGATCTCACTGAGACTCCTTTTCTGTTCTGCTGTCTGGTACAGGGTCATTCCCGAGGTTGTCTGTATGTAAACTGCAGATTTTCTCAAGAATGTTTATCTTTTTAAGAACATACATTTTATCTCAGGTGACATAAATATAATGTCTATCAGAATCCCTAAATTTCTTGAACCCAACATTTTGTTTTCATGCACTTCTGCTTTCCCCAAGGCACAAGCTCATGCTGAGCTCTGGAACTTGAAAGATTAAGTTTCTGGGTTACCCCTGAAGTAGCTCTTCTTCGTGAGAGAGCTCTGACTTGATTCCCAGCAAACATCCTGCTACCCATGGTGCCTTTTCAGGAGTCAGCTTGCTGTCAGTCTTGGTCTCTAGTCAACTAGGTCCAGACAAGCATTTCCTTGTCTGTGGCCCAGCAAGAAGCTGCTGCACAGCTTACCAAGGACAACTGATCCCCCACCCCACCCCCATCTCTCTGAGCTACAGTTTCTTAAACAAGGCTTCACTTTGCTCCGCTTAGTGAAAACTGCTTCATCAGTAGCACTGTTTTGCTCACCCAATTCCTAATCAACAGATTTGGTTCTTCCTGCTGATTTTTAAATAACTGCCTATGTGTTATCCTTCTTCTGGCATGATTTCTGACATCATCTTTATGTAATGAGTGGTTAGACCAAGTCACATCTCAAATCAGATGCAAAGCACAGAAAGATCAAAGTTAGACAAAATAGGAAATAAAACTGGTTAGAAACAAGGGAACCAATTACTTTATTATTATCATCCACAAAAAGGAGGCATCCTCACACATTTTCAAATGATTTGATAGTATCACATTATATGTATGGTTATTTTCCAGAGTTTTCACTTTCTTTCCACATCTATGCTTCAAAAAGAGATGAAAAAAGACACTGCAAATTCAAAAAAACAGCAGAAGTCAAGACCACAACTGCAAGGCAAAACCATTATTGTTTGGGGTTGTCTACATCCTAGAAATAAGGAAACAATTTCCTTCTCTTTGTAAACTGATTAAAACATGAAGGTTCATTGAATATGGCTTTTATTCCTCTACCTGTCTGACTTTACAACAACTTCAAATTAAAAACAGGCAGGACTGGAGAGCAATAAAGTATCATCCAAGCTCATCCGCTTTTAGCTCTTTTATTCTTTATGGTGAAGTGGATTCCAGAGTGGTTTTATTTTGTTTTTTCATTTTCTGTTAAGCTTATTCTTGAGAAACCACTTTCACAGCTTTTGCGAGAAAATGTCACTGTGCCTCTAGTGCAGGCAAGGGGGAATCTAATTTCATTGTACTTAAGTACCTGACTCCCATTACCCTCCATAAGAGCATAACATGTTATATTACAGTGCTTTAATAAATAGGAAGGATGTGGGTTGCAGCACATTTTAGTAGAAACCAAATTACTTTGGGCCACACATCAGCCTCTTCAGTTCATCCTATTTGCCACCATTTCACAACCTAATTACAGGATTTTCTGGAAACTGCTGTCCGGCAGTAACTAGATGACCTGCTTTATGTAGCAGAGACAGACAGCTCTACTGGCTTCAGTCTTCATTGCTGTCACCATGTAATTGCATTGGACTTCCATGTTAATCCCCGTAGGTGGGAAGTGAGTGAAATATTGTAATTACCTTTTATTTCCTTGCCCCTGAAGCCTGGACTAGGGCAGTATGCATCCACAGGAGAGAAGAGGGAGACTGCCTGTCAGAATAGTACCGATGGTCTGATCAAAGGGAAATAGCTGAGCTTGCCTCCAGCTTTTAGACTGACTCAAGGGCTTATTGCCATGTGTCTTTTTGCTTAGCTAAGTGTGAGGTTTTTGTCTAACTCAGGATCACTGTGGGATATGTTGGTGAAATCTGAGGAGAAAAAGACCTCTTCTGTCAATACACATAAATAAGACATCAGAATTTGAAAGGATTCACTTGAAGAAAGGGACAGATGAATAGAAGTTCTTGAGAGAATGTGCATTTTAAAACTATCCTCTTAAAAAATAAAAGTTCCTTGCTATTATTTTTGAGACAATAGTATTGGGGTCGTTTAATTGAGATACCTAAGTGCAACTAGAATTTTTGAAAAGTTGTATGAATTTAATATTACCTAGGCTTTTACAAAGGGTTTTAAATCCAATGATTCGCTAATGAATGGGGTGAGAGCAGCTGTTTGAATTTAAATTCTATTAGCAAACTTGTTATGAAGTAAAAAAAAATACCTAATAAAACAAATTTTGACTTTAAAAAAAAAAGAAAATAGTTCTTCACCTTGCTCTATTTGCCCTTGATGGAGATAAACTGGAAACTAATCACTGGTGACTTGTCTCTGATGACTCAGCAGGCAGTCCCTTGAAAATACATACATATCCTGTAAGGAGGAGTTCACTTGATTTCTACTGTCCTCTTGAAGAATTCTGAGCTGGGATAAGACTCTGTGTCCTTGAAAAGTGTTTTTGAGTTAAGCTTTACAGTTTACTTATTTAAGAGTGCTTTATTTATACATAATTTAGCAAGATGCACCATTCAATGGCTCAGCAAAAACCATGATGAAAAAAGTGTGACATTTCCTTTAACCAGGTCACATCTCTGATAAAAGCAGTAACTACTTTCAATTTTAAAGTGCTGGTTTCACTGGTATTTTGTTCAAAACTGGGGACCCAGGAATAAGTGAAATAGGCAATGTGTCTTTCTTCATGGAAATAGGCAATGTGTCTTTCTTCATACTGCAGGGGGAGCCATTCAAAAAAGTAAATATAACCAGCTAAAAATACAAATGTTATGAGAAAATACGATACAGGGTGAGAGGGTAGAACATAAAAGTAGAGGAGTTAGAGGAGTTATTTTGAATAGTCAAGAAGACATCTCTCATATGATATCATTTGAGCATAAACTTAAAGTTTATGCTCAAATAGATAGAGAAAGCTAGAGAAAGCAAGGGGTAGAACAATTCCATAGAAACCCTTTGGTTACAGTGTGTTTAGATATTAAAAAAAAATATATAGACCATGGGTTTGGCAGAGTGGGGAGCTAAACAGGGATGTGCTAACAGTTGCAGTTAGAGGGTGAGCTGAAAGCCAGGACATAGAATAGCTATAGAGAACATCATGAGGGCTGAGGACTTCAAGGAAGAAGAAAAACCATTGGAGGATTTGATCACAGCATTAATATGATCTGGCGAGTATATTAGGAGGTTCTTTGCTACTATATACACAATAATTTGTGGGAGTAAAAAATGACAGGAATATCATTTAGGAGACTGTTATAAGAAACTAATTGAGAGACGATGAAGGCTTGGATTGAGTCCTCTTTAAAAGTCGTTGTGTAATCCCTTAGTGAAATTATGAATTGAAGCAAAAATTGTCATTTAGTGTTCAACTTTCAGCAATGACTGATAAAGGACTAGTTACTCATATGGTACAAATATCACTAAACCATTTATTTTTTTGGTGTTAAACAGAGACACAGCAAAATTTTTAAGTATTTATTGGAACATATAGTAATTAATGAGTTCAACAGGTAATTTTGGTCTCCCCGAAAGATACTTAAGGGATAGTCTTTTATAAGGTGAAGAGAGAAGCAAGGCAAAAAAAATGGATTGATTAAAGTGAAATAGTAGCCTCATCTGGATCATTCCAGTGAAAAGTACCTAAGTAGGTATCAACTGAATTTTTTATTAGAGCCAAAAACCTTTAAATTAAATATAATCAATACTTTAACTTCCAGGTAATAGAGAAACATGCTAAACAATACCAAGAGGCTGAAAACCATCAAATATAGAAGGTGAGAAATTCAACAGGATTAACATTTACTCTCTTCAGCAAGTCAGTATACTGCAAAAGAAACTGTTCTGTATTTTAAAAATTAAAATATACAGTAAACAAATGCAAATTTTAGTACTAGACTGAATTCCACTTTGAGCAAAGTAATCATAAAAGATATTTTTCAGTAATATATAGAAGTTTGAACTTGGAAATACATTAGATTCTATTAAGGAATTAGTATTAATTTTGTTAGATATGATAATGCTGTTATTGAATTTGTAGGAAAAATTTTATTTCTTTTAAGAGATGCTCACTAAAATATTTAAGAATGAAATATATCCATAATCTATTTTATTAACAAGTTAAGGGAGAAAAGGTTTGTTCAGTTCACAGTTTGTGCAGGTTTCAATCCATAGTCGGCTGGCTCCAAGGTAGGATGGCTCACAGAGAAAGTTCACAGTGGACAGAAGGTAGCAAAGCAACAAGGAAGGGAGAAGATAAGCTTTATTTCCCTTATACTGTATCCAGACTGCTGGTGTTTGGGTGGTGTCAAACCAATCAATGGACTGATTTAGTAATCACCTACCATTAATCCTAAAATTGCATCAAAAATCAATTACATACTGTAGATTCAGTCACCTCTGAAAAAGTCCCATCTGTGATTGCATGAGGCTTTGGGGAGGACATCCAAATACAAGCCATAACAGACCATAAGTAACTGAAAGAGACAGCTGTGGTTACTATAATGAGACGATTGTCATGTTCAAGTTACAAAGGAAGAGAGCCAAGGGGAGATGGCATACAAGAATGAGCCTGCTGCATTGCTGTTGTACATTTTGAGCTTTTGTTCCATCTTACCAACGAGCTCTCCTTCCTGGCTTAGAAATCCTCCAACATGCATCTTTCTCAGACCCTTTATCATTGTGTCTACTCTTTCTCCTCCTTAAAAGCATGGAATAACCCAACCACAGCATATGTCAGTGCTTGGTGCTCTGTCTTGTGCCAGAATCATAAACAATGGAACTCATCTAGAAAGCTGAGAAATAGTTCATGGTGCTGGAGAAACTTAAGGAAGAAGAAATAAATCTAATTGAGAACAGCTGGATGAATTTTGAAATTAAATAGAAATACTCTGTTCCTATTCAGGAGGCAGCATAAGTGCCTTTCCTCCAAGTCTGTCCAGTGTCTATTACAGTATGCTCTTCTCCTAGGAAATGCCACAATCTCTGTACTTTAATTTTTGTATATTATAACGTCATCTATTTACTTCATAGGACTGTGTGAGTCAGAATAAAAAACTGTTTCCTTAATAATACTTTTGGATCTTTAAAAGAAATCTCATTTTAACCTATTAAAAATCTGAAAGCTACAAGTAATGTAGTTATGCCACTTATATTACCTTGGGTTTATGGAAAACATTTTTTCCTTAACATTCTCTCTGATGTTATATTACATTTTGGGTTATATTTGCATATATGCCCCTTATTTTAAATATTTAAAATAATTTCACAAGAAGATGTGTACCAAGATAAAAATTCTTAGAAAAAAGCAAATTATCAGTGAAGTGAGACTCAGATAGTGTCACTCTTGTGATTATAGCTGCATTATTGGATCACCTTGTCCAAAAGAATTTGAGTTTTGTTATCTTCCTAGGAAAAAAAGAAATAAAGTTGAGAGGCTATTAACCTTTGATAACCTTTTCAATATTTTTTCAAGCTTTCTATGTGCTGCCAAGGGAACATTTCCAGACAGAGCAGAAAATTCATTAGACTTGAGTGTTTCAAATATCTATATCAAGGACAAGGACAAAACTGCTGTCATAGAGAAAGGGCTGGTACACTAGGGCACAATAACTTCAATTTTTCTTTATCTGGGTCTGGTGACCCATTCCATAAAAATGCCAACCCTGCACTATTTGATCCAGATGAACTGGAACTATGACCTCACAATGAATGCAGTTTGCTCAGAATGCCCCATGCACAGCCCTGCAAAACTGCCTTCCCAAGAACATTCAGAATTTTACTCAGTAGCCTGAAAAGTGACATGTGGTTTAGATGACATCTGAAGAATTTATGGCCCAAGTCTTTCTGACTCCCTTCAGCAAAAATTTTGAATCAATGGGAATACTAGGCTTAAATGAAGGTGCCTGCCAGTCATCAGATACTGTTACACTTCAGTGTGCTCAACAGGAACTATAGTAGCCCATTTCTATCAGAATCAGATATTTCTCCCTTTCAGAGGTCAGTTTGTGTTGATTTCCATGCATCTTTTGCTTCCCTTCATCCTCAGGTTTTTTTGTTTTGTTTTGTTTTTTGGGGTGGGGTTTTTTGTTTTTGTTTTTGTTTTGTTTTGTTTTGTACCAGGGATCGAACTCACGACCTCACGCTTGCCAGGCAGGCACTTATGCCAGTGAGCTAAATCCCTGGCCTTTCAGGTCATTCTTGATCTCTCTTCTCCCTGGCCTTCTGTAACATGTTATCATCCTGATTTCCTTCCTTCCTTTCTCCTTCTTCATTTTCATGAGCCTCTGGTAATCTGATGTCTTGGGTCTTCTCTTTTTGCTCTGTCTGTTCTGGCCCATTTCATCAGATTTCTTGCTGATGATGACAAATGTCTACCACTATCCCAGACCTTCCTAAGTCTCCAGTTCTGAATATTCTACCACCTCTTTAATAAATCCATTTGGATTTTTCACAGACAAATTGAACCAAATACACCCAAACTGAATTCATCATATCCCTGTCTCCACACTCCAATCCTCATTTATTCTATGTGCTCCAAATTCATGGGATTCCTTCCATTTTCCTATCCCCACTGCCTCTGCCTTATCATCTCCAAACTGATGCCTGGGTACTCACTTTGGCAGCGAATAAACCGAACAGACGCCTGGAACAGCCGCTGACCTTTCCACTTAGGTTACTCCTGCTGGTGCCCTTCTCCAATCTTCCATTTCCAATCTTCTACCGATATGATCATATCCTTCTTCAGCTTTAAGGTCTTCAGCAAAGACCTTCATTGACTGTAGGATGATTTTTGTGCATTTGCATGTATGAGAGAGAAGAAAGAAGGGAAAGAAACAGAGCAGGAAATAAGAGACTACGCTACAACCATTCTTTCTCAGTTTGAATCCACACAATCATGTAACACTACTTAAACTCTCTCTAACCTGAGATTTTTCTCTTTTTGATTTTATTTTAAAGGGAATAAAACAAAAGAGAGCAGAACAAAGCAGATCAGAAGAGAACAATGTAAACAACACAGCACTTCACAACAAGACAACCAGATATTAACAGTAGCTACCATAATGTCTCTTTCTTTGAAATAGTCCAAAATAGTATAAAACCATTCAAGAGACTGAGAATATTACAGGGTATTTTGAACCAAATAACAGAAAATGAACAATGGCTACGATAATATTTCATTTTCCATAAAAAAATTTGTTTATACTATCATACATATTAAAATCCAATAAGACACAACATGATAGAACCAATGAACCTGAGTTTTTTCACCCATTAAATGAGATAACAATTGTACTCCACTCTGGTGAGTTGTGAGGACAAACTGAGATAAAATATGCAAAGTACTCGGCCGGTGCCCAGCACATAAGTAGGTGATTTATTGATGTTAACTACTGTCATTATTAGCTCCTCGGTGCTACACAGACCTTCCCCAGTAAGCCTGCACTTCCTACCTCCCAGCTTTATCTTTGGTCTCTAGTGCCCTAGGACCCTCTCATGCCAACAGCCAGGTGCTATGATTTATTCAACCTCCTGCTAGGAAGAGCCTGCCACTCTATCTGAAATACCCTGTCTTTGGGTCCTTTTCCTGGTCAGTTCCTACTCACTCTTCGAGGTTCTGACAGGCCTTTCCTTCTCTGAACCACGTTCCCTAATTTACACCCTCATTCAGATTATTTAATAATCATTTCATTTAAAAACTGAGCGCCTTTTGTGTGTCATCTGAGCATAAATGAATGGCTAGGGATGCAGGTCTTAACCTCAAAGCTATGTAGTGTATAGTAGCATAGAGGAGCTGCAGCAGGCGTGTGTGGAAGCTTCATGGGACCATGAAGAGAAAGGCCCTGATTCTGCCTTCACCGCTGAGATATGTAGCAACAGGCACTGGAATTTGCAGAATCTTTTTGAGCATTCTATATTTAACTTTCATTGACTTATTATCCAGATTGAGACACTGCTAAAGATAAAACAAGTTTCTATTAAGAACCATTCTGGTCAATAGCCATAAACAGGACAAACTGTAAATACTATCATCCTACCTAGAGTTATACTGAAATGAATGTATCTGGCTCCTGTGCTATAAAGTGACCACTTTCAGTACAGAGCAGTTCCTCACAGAGCATTGAAGATAGTAAGTAAGTGTTCACTGAATGTCTGAGTTCCTGGGTTTTAGAGGACAGAGGTGACATATCTAAAGGCTACCGGGAAACCACGGAGGGCTTGGTATCTACACAACGAGAGAGGTGCCTATCTTGGTGCAGGCTGGCAGCAAGCAAAGTGAAAAGAGAGAAGCGTGCTTTCTAGACAGCAACAGAGTGAAACACTCCTTCCGTGGCTTGTTTCTTTATCTATATAATCCTTGGCTCAAATCACCTGGGCAATGGAGAGAAGGGAGGGAACAGTCAGGTGCCCAGTGTCTTCTGTGTACCTCATCTCCTCTGAGACTGAGGCCAACAGCAAAGCTTTCATTCCCCCAAAGATACTGGACTTCATCACGCAGCCAGATTTCCTTATCTTTGTAGCACAGGCAGATACACCTGTGACCCATGACACTCGGCAAAATGAATGGCTCTTGCTTTCTTGGGTGTAGAGAACATTATGATCACACAGGGAGGGAGCCGTACCCTCTGAATATAGTTACCTGAGCCACATACTTGGAGTAAAAGCATAGTAAAAGCACCTGAAACACACAGTTTAGGACAATTAGTATTCGACAAGAGTTAATGTGTGACAGAATTAGGGAGAGACCTCTCTTCCCCACATACCATGTGTCTCTGTCATCCACACAGATGCTAGCAAATGTCATAACAAAAGGACCAGAGAAGGGTTCCTTGGGCTTTTTTTGCATTATTGGAATGCAGCAGTGAAACGAACCACCTACAGGCAATTTTCTGTTCTATTTATAAACATAGATGAATATTTAGAAGCCAGCGGTGACCTAGTGACTGCAATTTGCAATTCCTGAAGGGATGTATAAATAGATAAATGATTCAAGTCCAGGAAAGTCCATAACAATACTGCACAGTAATCACAGGCTCTTGGAGCTAATACAACCCAGCTTGAAAGAAGAACCTGCCTTCAAGCAGGTCAAAACACTTGGAAGATTCTTGGTATCTTCAAGAATTAGAAAAAGGAAAAGAATGATAATGTTTAGTGAAATAAAAAGAATATGAATATACCATACAAAAATCTCCTAAGAAGAATCTAGACAGTCAAAATCTTAACTTTTTGTCTTTTTATAACAGAAAAGATAACTTTTTAGGATGCATACTACCTCAGAACAATGCACCAGTGAGTTTTTAGGAGCCCCTTAAATTCTAAGAATTACTAGATCAAATAGAAATAAGTTTATTTCACTATTTCACTGATAGACTATAAAAGGAATACCCAGCTAGGAATAAGCCAACCTACATTAGAGTATATCTCTGAAATTTCAGGTTGATTTATCTCATGCTGGGCACTTATAAAACCCTGTTCCAATATAAGAAAACCACTTTGAATCACACCATTATTTAAGCAGCAAATGGAATTATATATACAAGGTTTGGCCACTTGTAGAGTATTATACAAATTTAGAATACTGAGTACAATTTTTTCTTTTACATTTTAATACTAGAACTAAAAGTCACTGAAGAAGGGAGCTAAGGGGAGCCAAGAACACAATCCACCCTTCTAAAACTCATTCTCACCATTGCTTCTCAGCACAACATAACCTATCTAGTTGATTTGCTACATGACAACCTGTCACTTTGTTGGAGTACTATGTGCACTCCACTAACTGGGTAGATATTAAATACTGGACCTGAGTCCACTTGGCAATCATTGATTTCCTTAGCATATCTGATGGTGTTCTATTTTGAAAACCATACAGCTATCTTTAAGAAGCAGACACGAAAAAGAAAATTGCTTTCAGGCAGAAGGACGGGAAAAATTCTAGTGAAGATCCTTTTTATCCCTAGTACATTTAAAATACAAAAAAAAATCATTACAAAGACAAATTTAAAATGATGACAATAAGTCAGTCTCTTCTAGTGTAGATGCCTAAAATAAAAATAAAAAGTATGGAAACTGACTTAGCCAGAGTTTCCCGGTGCATTGGTTTTCTTGAAAGACTGTACCTCAGAAAAGATCCATAATAGAGAAGGGAAGAGGAACAGGAAAAGGGTAAAAGAAGCATATATGGGCTGATCAAGAGGAGTATGGAGCATACACTGCACACACAGCTGGCAGTCCATGAGGAAAGGGACTGCTTCCACCCCACATCAGTGTCACTGGCCACCGCTGCGATAGTGCAGGGAGGGAGATAAATGTGCTCAGGCTTCTCTGAACAGTGCAGCTTCAACAGGCAGAGACCCAGGAGCAGAGAGGGCACCACTGTAAGGGGCTCCCAGAGCATCAGCTGGGGCTAGGAGGGGGTAACCAGCAAGAAGAAGGGATCTGGGTGTGGCACCAGCAGCTTCCAGGTGTGCGAGCAGGTGAGCCATTTAGCTGAGTTACTGAGAAGCTAACTCTCCTCACCTTCCAAATTTTCTAATATTTTCTCCCCAAATTCCAAATCTGAAACCGTATCATAAACTCCCCTTGAGAGAAGATTCTGCCAAAATAATCTGTCAATGTTCACCCCAACTTGCGACACATAGTGAATCTGGCATTTCCTTACAGCATGAAATAGAACCGAGTAGAGCAGCAAAGAGAGGGAAAGAATCGAGTTTGCAGCATGACTTGGACACGAGGCTCACCGTTCATCTCACTGCAGCAAGCGTGCCAGGTCCGGCCGCGCTGATTTAAACAGAACTGTCTGTAAGCAAATGTCTCCTTGCTGTGACAATCACACTTTTAATCATCCTGAGTTAAACTTTTTTACCACTTCACAATGTGGCACACAACATAAACAAGAAAGTGGCTATTTAGGCAATAAATAAATGGAACTGTAATAAAGTGCCAGCTTTTAGGACAAGATCCATTTACCACCGTCAAGTAACCCCACTGCAGTTTTCCCTGAGAAACAATCCCCTCTTCCATTCTTGTTCTCCTCGGTTGCAATGAGGCTGACTCGGTGCTGTAGTGCAGAAACGGGCCCACAAGTCCATATGTGAGCTGGTCAGTAGTGAGATACTCATCCTCTCTCCCAGGCTGCAAATTTCATCCCAGATAGGCTAAGGTAAAAGGTAGATCACTCAGAAAGCAGATTGAGCTATTCTTCCTTCTTTCATATCCTAATTCTCTTCTTCTTCCCCTTGGCCCACACACTCTGACATTTTCTCTGAAATACACAGGCTCAGATGACCCTTCCTGTCATCATCATCAAAATTATCAGACAGAAAACCCAATGTGCCCCTCCACCTCCCCTCCTGGGAACCACGGGTAAATGCAGGAGCATAGAAATCCTGGCCATCAAAGACGGTCCCTGCTATTTGAACCACCGTCTTTATTGGTCCTTTACTGCTGTGCTTGTACATAGTTTGTTACTGGTAAATTTAAAGCTCCATAGTATGTATTTATTATATCAGGGCAAAGAATCCATTTCTTCTATATTTTATAGCACCAGACTATTTCAGATAACATTTTTTTTTTTTTACTCTGATTCTGGGTCTGTGTGCATTTCACTCTTTGGTCCATTTTATGAGGAATAGTTTTATAGGTTTGATATGGAATGAAAAATTTGTTTCTCAAAAATGTTAGTTGTGACAGGTCACAGGAGAATGTAAGGTACAGAGCAAGGAACATATGCTCTTTTATCTTAGATGAACAATTCAGATAAAGTTACAATAAATATATTTGGTTTACTGATGATAAATAAATTTATCCCAGAGTTATTAGAGAAATGTGACTGACAACAAAAAAAATTTATCAAAAAATATTACAGAATATATTCTATGTAAATACATATGGAGTTCACTAGGCCCATTTTTAAAACTGCAAGAAGTATCAAGACAATTGGGAGTACATCTCTGTAATGGTATGAAAGTCATATATTCCTGTAAACAGTATCCCAGTGTGTTTTAAAGGAAGGAGGCTCTGCCTCTCTGCATGGAATTTCTGCCAGCATCCCTGATTCCTTCCACTTGGGTCATGGATACAGCCAGACCTCTAGAATACTATTGTTCTTTCTAATTCTCAGCATTTCCCCCTCCTTGGGGATGATACACTTTATCCAACCACACCCAGCTTTCTGAAATCAGACAGGATGTAAGTTGCATGTGTTCTTACCTGGGTTAAGAAACTCCAATGTGAGTGATCATTGTTCGCTGTCAAGGGCAGGTTCATGCATCCACCATGTCTCTCTCTTCTCAAATAGTAGATGCACTCACTACTAATTATTTATTTGAATCACTTTACTATTTTTCTGTATCTATTAACAGGGAAATGGCACAGGGCTAGTCTGTGCAGCCTTCACAGCCACACATCCTCGAGTGACAGTCTGATTCCACTGTCTCAAGTCCTCCTCCCTTTCTCTGCTGTCTCTCTATATATAAAGATAGACAGATAGACAGACAGATAGATATAGACAGATGGGTATGTGTGTGATATTGTCCATGTAAAACTTGGGAAATGACACCCAAAACTGGCCCACAAAGCAAATGATGAAATTGTGTGTCAGTATTCAGTTAGGGATGACTAGAAAGTTCAGCAATTCCCAAACCAAACAAAAAAACACAAACAAACCAAAAAAAAGAGTTATTTCACAATCTATTTCTACCCATAGCACCTAATTTTTTGTCAATGTTTGCCAAAGAAAGTTAAGCACAGGTTTGATTATACATATCTTCCATGCTGACTTGTAGATAGAAATGAGATTCAATTATATATTTATTTAAGAAAAACAACTTTGTCAGATAATTTTAGGTAAAAAAAAATGAATGAAAACAGCATTTTATAATTCCAATTTTATTGAATTTTGACCAATTTTCCCTTAGTATAAGGTATTAAGTTTATTTTAATTAGTTTTTTATTATCTCAATTATTTTAGCCATTATTCATTTTAAATGTGAGTTCTAAACTAGTTTATTTGAATTCAATGTAAGTAATATCTTAAAAATGCAAGATTGGCTGCCACATAGTGAAATCTTAAATACAGAAGAGTACATAAATATCCACCCAATTAAATCCTCCTTCAAAAAACAATAGTTCACTGCTTAACTTCCAGAGATTCTTCCAGAAAATAACTAGAAGAAAACACTTTCAGAGCTCATTTTTTCAGGTTGTTTTCAGAGTTTGAGTTCACCAGCAAAGAAATCTTAATTATGCAGTCAAATCTTGCTCTTTGACTCAAAACTATAATGTTAACTTGACCTTTTATGTTTACACTAAATGTGAGACTCTGCTTTTATTGAGTAACTACAGACCTATTCCATTGCACTATGCCACATCAATCACTAAGACCTGCTGATTTTACCTCTGAAACATTTCTCCCATCTCGATTGTCAATTTGGAGACTCCTGGAGAAGTAATTGGATTCTGATGGCCCTGACCACCTCAATGGCCTAATTCCATCAATGGCTTAACCACTAATGAATTCATAGCTGATGGGTTATTAGGAGGTGGGGATCAGCTAGAAGTGGGTCATAGGTCATGACCTTGGGGACTCTTTGGTTTCTGCCCTCTTCCTTTCTGGCTCTTTGCCTATGCTCTGCTTCCTAGATGCCATGAGTTGAGCAACTTTCTTCTGCCATACCCTGCCACCCTGATGTCCCCACTTAGAACCAGTTTATGATGAACTGAAACCTTTAAAACCATGAGCCAAAACTAATCCCTTCTCATCTAAGTTGCTGATGTCAAATATTTTGTCCCAGCAATGGTTGTTGATGTCAAATATTTTGTCCCAGTGATTGGAAAACTGATGACTCCACCATGTGTCTTTACTTCAGTGGCACTAATTCAGCCATTGTCTCCTAGCAGCCTCCGCTCTGGTGCTGTCACCTCAAATTCACCTTCTACATTACCATCAGAAGCAGAACTCTGAAGGTGTTATTTCTCCAATTATTGTTCTTAAGTAACAGCTGTTCACATACTTTCTCAAATTGCTACCTGAGGTTTATAAAGTTTTTAATTTGGCCTTCTAGGGCACCTATAATCCTCTCAAATCTTTATGCAGAATTTTGTGCAGATTTCTACTTATGCAAGGAAAGACTTCCACTTCCAGCAGTCTCCATAATATTGTAAAGAATAAAAATTAAAAATTTCAGGTACATCTAATTCATGGTCCTTGAGATATGGCAAAAACCCTCAACATATGGTGTGCTTCTCCTAGCCTGGAAGCTTCAATGCAGGCTGAATCTGCAAATGACACTCAGAGCTTCAAGATCAAGTGTTCTAACCAACAAGACAGAGGCTGTGTAGACCTTCATAAGCCACTTTGGAAGTTGCAGGACATCAATTCTGTCATACAGTCTGGGTTAAAGCAGCCACAATTTCACTCAGATTCAAGGAGAGGGACAGAGACCCCTTCTCTCCTTGGGAAGAGGGATTAGGAAATTGTGATGTATTTTGTAGCTGCTATGAAAGGTAAAGGAGGCAGACACAGAAGCAGAGTCTAAGTGTCTTACTATCTACCTTTCACAATACCTGATACCCACAAGTTGAAGAAAGACAGGTGTATTTTGACTTACAGTTTCAGTCCAGGGCAGTGGGCAGAAACAGCATGGTGGGAGAGTCTTAGTGGAGGAAAGCTGTTCACATCATGGTAGTCAGAGAGCAGAGACAAAATGAAGGGCCCAAGGAGAGAGGCACACACAAGTCACTCCACTAATCACCCACCTCCAACCAGAAAATCGGCTGTGAACATTACTCCATTAATGCCTCATGATTCTAGTGCCCCGTGCTACATTCACCTGCCAAAAGCCTCACTTATGAACATACAAGGCTTCTGGGGAACCTTTTAGAGCTGAGCCATGAGAATGCAGTTTCTCTTCCCTATCATATGTAGTTAAACGAAGCTTCGTTGTGGAAATCCTGGACCTAGAGGTTGCCAATAAGGTGATACTTTTACCTAAATTTGTTATAAAATATAAACTTCCTGCCAGACAACTCTTTTTCACAGACACTGTTTTCTTTTGTTATGTTTTGTTTTTAAGAAATTAAGTATACTCAGTGGAAAATAATACACAGTATGATTTTTTTTAAAAGTAAAGGCTTGATAAAATTATTAAAAATCTATGCCATGTTAATAAATCCTAGCTTAATATAAAATACCAATAAATGAGGCAAAAACTGCCTTTGCATTGCAATCAGTGCTAAAGAGAAAAAGCTTATTTTGCATTCCTTACAAAGATGAAGGGGTAATGTTTTCATAAGAAGAAACTGTCAAATGTTTATTAAATAAATGAAGCGGAAAACAAGCTTTCCTGCAGTTGCATCCATGCTTGGATTTTAATGACTAGCATTTATCCCATGAGTGAAAAGTTATATTTGTATCTGGGAAGAAAGACTCCCCACTGCACTGAGGGTCTTTAGCTTCTGAACAGTCTCCTATTACTGATGAAATAAGGCATTTGCTCTGCTGCTATTTCCCATCATTGCTATGTTCTTTTCCATGCTGGTGTTGACAAGAGTGATAAGATCCTGGATCGGGGAGGAAGGAAACAGTAGAGGAGGGAGCACCCTGGGGGTGGGGGTGGAAGGTGTGACTAATGGAACCTGATAGACCACAGTAGAGATAAGATACAGAAGCTAAGCTCACAACATTCTACAAAGACCTGAGGGATCCTTCCACATCAAAATACGAATTTAAGAAGGAATGAACATCACATGGGCACACAAATGAGGTGAGAAACAGTAGTGCTTTGGAGTCCCTCTCTTGATACTGTTATGAGCTCTGACCCATGCTTCATGTAAGAGAAACAGGATAACTAGGCTAGGTCCAACCTGGGATCAGAAGTTCACTGAACCATGGGTGACAATGTCCAGACATCTCTTTATATGTGTTAGTAAGTGTAAGGCTGGCAGATTTTCTTAAAGTAGTAGGGAAAAGTGTGGGAGACTTAGAAGCAGAACAGCAATAAGGAAAGTCTCAAGGTGATGAATTGGCATCTGACCGGACCAGACTGAGGGACTGAGTAATAGCTCCCTGGTAGAGTAAGGCTAAACTTCAGAAACACAAAGACTTGTGTTGACAAATCCTTTGTGAAGACCTCAGCAGGAGCTTTGATGTTCCAGAGCTCCACCACAGGATAGGATCTAGGATGCTAGGCTTAGGTCTCAGGACAGGTTTTCCAGGAAGAAGCACTTGGGGAATATGCCAGGAGGGCATGTCCACAGCTAGCAGAGCAGCTTTCACAGGGAGGAGACTGAAACAGGCACAATAGCAAGGCGACTCCAGGATGTAACTGGAACCATGAATAGACTTCTTCCTTATCACACAGTGCAGATTCCAGGGTACTCACAGAAAACCAGGAAATCTAGTGGGCAGGGTCCTCATTCCCTGCAGTCATCAGGCTGATGGACCCAAGGACTACTGTAATCTGATTATTAGCATTGATATGGTCCCATATGTCCTTCTGGCAGGAGGGAGAGTCTGCACTGTTTAGACTACAGGAAAGGACTAATAATTATAACAATAACTTTATTGTCCTTATTTATGACATGAGGTAATGATTAAAATCCATGGCTACTTAGAAATTAGAAATAAATGAATCCTGTAAGAATCGTAGGGTAGACTCGGTATAATTTGGAAAATATTAAGAAATCTAAAACTACTTTATACTTTGTATCAGGGCTTCAATTCCTCATATTGCTTAAAGAGATATAAATAGGAAGGAGCTTATGAAAGTAGGCTTCATATTTACTCATTGTATGATCCTTAGCTCTTTTGAAAAGATATTATCAGAGAAGACGGATCATATTCCGCTATTAGAAGAGGACATTGGGTAACCCCAGTACATTGCGTAGCATGCACTTTTTAAAGAGTAGGAAGTATCATTCCTCTCCGCACAAATGAGTCCATCCATTCACTCCCTGTAGGGGTGATGAAAGGCACTGTGGAGCCAGCCACTCCAATCCACACTTTTGGTAGGATCTGCATTTACACACACACACACACACACACACACACACACACACACACATGCACACACAGAGCTCCATAAGTTATAGAGGGAGACAGCATCTTGTTCATGTAATGGAAGACTAATACTGGAAAATTAGTTATCCCCTTCCTTTACCTATTAACAAAGTTTTCAGTTTCATTATGTTAAGTTCAGTGCCAACCTCTAAACATACACAGGCAGCAGTATTCTACGCAACTTCAAAGTCAACAACTTAATTGAAACATCAGCTCAAGGTCATCACACTATATTTATAGCTATAGTTTGGTTTAATGCACAATAGAATTTGTACTGACAACAACATTTCTTCTTCCATCAACTCCTTACATTGTTGCACAGGTGTAGCTAATATTCTAAACATGAAGCAAGCAGTAAAAAAAAAAAAAAAAAAAAAATCAGTGCCAAACAACCTTGAAACTATACTACAGTAGTCTATTTGTTTAAGTGTGATTGGAACAAAATTACAAATCATGGTACAAAACTGTAAAAATATGTACCACCATTTATGATTTTGTTTTCTTCTTCACTCTACCTAAATGCTGAAAAGACATAATTCTGCCATCTACTTTGGGATAACTAGTTGGCCCTATTTTTCTCTACTTTTTCTAAACATTGACATTGTATTTGCAAATCTAGAAAAACAAATTTTATTCTTAATGAGAGGCCTTCCCTTTCACTTTCAGTAGCTCTGACATCTATTTAGACATTGCAATAAACCCTAAGTTATGAGGGGAGATAACTTGTTTAAAAACTTTTTTATAAGCTCGTGTCATATAGACCTTAGAAATTAAGAAACTAACCAAAATCCAGTCTCTTTCAAGGATTATTATAATTTACCAGAAGTATAAAGGAACTGCAACACATGGTCCTTTTATAAATGTGGCCTCTCCATTATCTATAGGTACAAAGCAAACGATTCTAGAAATCAGTGCTTTACAACAACAACCAATTTTTACTTCCCACTTCTGAGGGTCAGAAATTAGACAAAGCTCAACTAAGTCATTGTTCTGCTGTTCTCTCTTAACCAGGGTAACAGTTCACCTTGGCTTGCCTGGGACTTCCTAGGTTTTAATAAAGAAAGTTCAGCATCCAGGGAGATCCAAAGTCTAAAGCAAACAAGGACAGTTTCTCACCCTAAATCTTTGATCACGTGTGTGGCAGTGGTCACATGGGAGCTCAACCAGAGCTGGGTGAACTAAGAAAGTCTCATGTGTCTCCAGCAGCCTAGCACAAGCCTCTTCACAGCTCACAGCTTCCGGAGCATTGAGACAGAGTGCAGCCCCCAAGGCATAAGCCTTCTTCTTGTACCTCATGTGTTGATGTTGACTAAATCCAAGCACCTTGCCAAGCCAGTCAGTATGGAATTGAACCACACAAACATATGAAGGCAAGAATCCATGACCTACTGCGACCACTGTTGTTACTAAGATAAGGCCCTATTCTGTTTAATATGCAAAATTTAACAAATCTAAGATCCTGACTTTGTCAAAAGTGTCACTCTGGAGTTCATTCTCTACTTGTAAGTTAAAGAATCCCTCATTCCTGGGATAAGACCTAAATAACTAGGAAAAGAAAATAAGAAACTATGTTTCATGGTTTTGCTGCAGCAGCTGACCACTCGTTTTCTGGATGATATGATGATGATGATGATGATGATGATGATGATGATGATGATAGAGAGAAAATAAAATCTGGCTCTCTGATGCCGCCTAGTGAACGAAATAAGAAGTACAATGACGCTAGTCTCAGATCAGTCCAGTACAACTTCATCGGAGAGCAGAGAGCAGCGTGAGCCTTCATTCTCTCAGCACTGCTAGCTCCAGGGATAAACCTGAGTGCCCAGTGTTAAACCTCTTCATTTATGTGATCCTCTCAACTTCGGTGCCATCCAAGCCATTTCCTCCATTATGCTTTTATAGACACAAAAGGGGATACATGGAAAGAAGGCAAAAAGGTTTTTATTAGAATCAAAGTTTCCCCTCTATTTTTGTATCCTGGTCTTTTAAAGAGGACTCTTTCTCTTCCCACTTTGTTCTTTGCCCCTAGAGTGACCAACTCCTTGCCTAACAGAAGGATAATATTCCTCTCTCATCCCTATGAAGCCTGAATAAAAATTTAGAAAGTCACACAGAAATGGCTTTTTTTAAGATCCAGAAAACAAATGACTTCATCGGCTGTTCTTGCTATTATCCTCAAAAGTCTAAGTCTTGAGTTAATATTTACAAGAACAAAAGTGTTTTCTAAACCCTGTGTTTTCATCTGGAATACCATTTGTTCTACAATTGAATTCTTGTTGAAAATGATTATAGTTTAGCTGTAACAGTTCTGAGCCATGGGCTAACTAAAAATTTCTGGTTCTGTGATTGGAACTGATATGACTCTCTTTTAAGTTGATTGACTGGACTTAGTCCTGAAGGAAATTGTGCCATTCATTTCTGACCAAGTTCACCCTGCATCTTGTGTGTCCACAATTCTTACTGTAGGCCCTAAAAACATGAATGAAAATGAGAACCAATTTATTTTCTAGGAAACAGATTTCCTTTGGCTTATTGGATATCATTTTAATTTTTAGTGTATTTTTAAACAAATGTTTATGTACATTTATGTTTCAGTATTACATTCGATTCTGATACCCAAAGATTACACAAAACATGTAAAGTTCGAAATAATACTCTCTGCCTGAAAATAGAGCAAATCTGAAAGTAGAGCAAATTTGTCCTCCTTCCCTAAAACTCCTTTTTTTCATATGTGGGATCTATATGTGAAATAGGAAATGGTAAGAAGTCCAGCAAGTCCTAAGAGTCCTGTGAGAGTTACAAGATGAAGCTACAAGCGTGAGGCAGACGTCCTGCTTTAGAGAAGAGAACCAACCACACACTTGGAAAAGCACATTTACCAATGAGAGCCCAGCAAGCTTTCCACTGGTAGCAGAATCAGAATGGAGTCAGCAAATGTTGCTAGCACAGCCTCAATAATGTAAAATTGAGCAAATTTAGGTTATAAAATTGCTATAGAAAAGTAAACTAGTCGACCATAAGTAAAAAGGAAAGCATACTTATTATGTTGCTCAGTGGTCCTAGAATAAACTAAAAATTGTTATTAGGTATTCATAAAAGTCACATGTTTCTATGACCTGAAGAACTGTCTTCAATAGGCACATGTTGCTTCATGAGCATATTAATTTTAAAAGGGATTCCATGGAATGATAAGTGTTCTTTCATTGCAAAAATCCAAACCTAATTTTCAATATTATAAGCAATATCCATAAAGTACACTAATATACTTCAAAAAATAATATGGGTAGAGAATCACATTAAAACACTCTTCTGTATATTAACATTCCTAGGTGAACAAATACAGCTGGGGATATTTTGGAGGGGCATAGTAGCAGGTGCCTGTAATCCCAGCCACTCAGGAGGCTGACATAGGAGGACTTCAGGTTTGAGGCCATCTTGGGTGTCTTAGCAAGACGCTGTCTCAAAGCAAAAACTAAAAAGATCTGGCCTGGGGATGTAACTCATTGGTAGAGTACCCCTGGCTTCCTCATATCACGAAAAGAATAAAAAATAAAACACATGAAGATAGACAAGCAAGAGGTTGTGGAAAAGAGGGCCAACAGAGTTTCAAGTAATCTGTTTTTATTTAAAACAAAAACAGAATAGAAGAACATGCTGAAATAAACAACTAGTCCAATTCATTTTCTCTGAAGAGAAAACAGTGTGACACACATTAAGATCCTTTATCTTAAGCACAGCAGGAATATATTCACCTTGATTCTTTGGGCTTCAGTGCAGCATTGTCCAGTAACTAACACTTCTGCATGAGGTGAGCATGAATTTTAACATTAATCTTCTGCATGTGTGGGGCGTGTTCACTCGGTGAACACGATTTATCACAATATTACATTTTCTTCAGAGCCATTAAATCCAACAAAACATAGAAATGATGCTCATAATATAAGTTCATATTTATACACTATTTTTCAAAAAGTATTAAAAACCTTGTAAGAAATATTTGCTTTAAAATACTGACCATGTAGTTGGAAATTTATAATACATGAAAAAGTGAAATGTATGATAACAAAGTACAAAGGTTTGAGGAAGAGAAATGCAGGCATACTATGAAGGCTCCTTTAATCGAAAAGACAGAGAAACAAGGAGAAAGAAACAAATAAAAAAGAAAATAGAAGGTGACAGATTTAACTCTAACCACACCAATCATCATACTCAAATTATAGACTCTAAGGAAGTCAATTAAATGCCTGATGCATAGGATCTAAATAAGCAAATTAAAAAGACATGATATAATACATTAATATATAAATATATAATGCCTGTAATAAAACCACTTCAAGTATAAAGAAAAAAGTAGTTTAAAAGAAAAAAACAGAAAATTTATAAATATCGATGTTTAGATAATACAAATTCAAAGAAAACTGAAGTGGCTATGTCAGTGTCAACACAAAATAGATGATAGAGCAAATGAGTTCATTTACTGAATACTGGTGAAGGCTTTTTGCACAGAAGTACACATGAATCAAAACTTAATAAATGTTACACTTAAAATATAAGCAATCTCCTATATGTCCATTATACATCAACCAAGCTGTTGTTAAGATTGATGTATAAGGGCTGGGGATTTAGCTCAGCGGCATGAGTACCTACCTGCCTTGCAAGCACCCAGTCATGAATTTGATCCCCGGTACTGGTTAAAAAAAAAAAAAAAAGAAGAAGTTTAAAAAAAGATTCATGTATAAATATGAATAAACACAAATAAAAAGTCTGTTTGTTACCAGTCACTTATATCCCTCAAGATAAGAGACACTAATTTATTTGGGGCTTTCTAGAAACTCAAAGATGACACATATGAACTTCTCTTATTATGAGTATAATCTAAAATGCAATACATGATTTGTTTTTTTTAATTTACTAAGAAAGCAAGATTATTGTGTTTCTAACATTCTCAACAATTAAAAAATCAGTTTTATCAGTGCTATTATGAAAGGTGTAGCTTTCTTACTTTCTTTCTCAGAGGGTTTGTTATTTGTGTACATGAATGCTACTGTTTTTAAGTGTTGCTTTGCATCCAGCTATGCCACTGAATTTGATCATTAAATCTAGGAATTTTTTCATGAGGTTCTTGGGGTCTTCTGCACAAAGTATAATGTCATCTGCAAGTAATGGTAATTTAACTTCTTTTCCTGTCTTTATTTCTTTTATTTCTTTCTCTTGTCTAATTTCTCTAGCTAATGTTTCCAGAACTATATTGAATAGAAGTGGTGACAGTGGAGATTCTTGTTCTTGATTTTAAAGTGAAAGCTTTCAGGTTTTTGGCCATTTAGTATGATTTTGGTCATTGGTTTGTCATAAATGGCTTTCATCAGATTGAGATAAAGACCATCTGTTCCAATTTTCTGTAGGATTTTTGTCATTAATGGACATTAAACTCTGTCAAATGCTTTTTCTGCATCTATTGAAATGATTCTGTGGTTTTTGCCTTTGGCTGTGTTGACATGGTGTATTACATTTATTGGTTTGCACATGTTGAACCATGCCAGCATCCCTGGGATGAATCCTACTTGATCATGATATATAATCTTTTTGAAGATTTCTTGCATTCTGTTTGTCAGTATCTTATTGAAGAATTTTGCGTAAATATGCATTAAGGAGATTGGCCTGTAGTTCACTTTTCAGTTGGATCCTTCTCTGATTTGATATCAAAGTAACACTTCTTTCCAGGAATGACTCCGGGAGTATTGTTTTCCATTTCAATAAAGATTTTGAGGAGTAATGGCATTAGACCTTCTCTAAATTTCTTGTTGAATTCAGTTGTGAATCCATCAGGACCTAGGCTTTTCCATGTTGGTAAGTTTTTAATTACTTTTTCAATTACATCGACTTTCAATTTCATTGATATTGAGTTATTTAAAATTTGTTTATCATCTTGATTTAACTTTTGTAACTAATATTATCTAGGAATATGTCCATTTTTTCTGTATGTTCCATCTTAGCACAGGTTTGCAAAGTAGATATTGATGATCTTCTGGATTTCTGCAGGATCTGCAGTGGTTTGGCCCTTTCGTTCCTAATTGCATGGATTCAAATCTTTTCTTTCATTTTTTATAAGGCTTCATAGAGGTTTGTCAATTTTATTTAATCTTTCAAAGATCCAGCTCTTTAATTCATTGATTCTTTGTATTGTTTTCTTAGACTCTATTGCATTAATTTCTACTCTGATCTTGGAAATCAATCTTACAAAGGAGGTAAAAGATCTTTACATTGAAAACTATAGTACTCTGAAAAAGGAGGTTAAAGAGGATATCAGAAAATGGAAAGATATGCCTTACTCTTGAGTAGGAAGAACCAAAATAGTAAAAATTTCCATATCCCCAAAATTTTTATATAGATTTAATGCAATGCCAACCAAAATACCAATAGCATACTTCACAGAATTAGAGAAAAATCCTAAAATTCATTTGGAACCAAAAGTGACCTAGAATAATAGAAGAAATTTGGGGCAACAAAGGCAAGGCAGAGAGACATCATAATCTCTAAGTTGAAATTATACTAAAAATCTACTGTAATAAAAACAGCATGGTACTGATAAAAAACAGAGCCAAAAACCATTGGAACAGGTTAGAAGATGCAGAAGCAACCACCTATCTTCAACAAAGGGACTCAAGACCTTCACTGGAAAATAGGCAGCTTCTTTAATGAATGGTGCTAGAAAAACTGGTTTTCCACATGCTGAAGACTAAAAGTAGACCCATGTCTCCCACCATTCACTAAACTAAAATCAAAATGTATCAAATATCTAAGTATTTAAACAGAAACACTAAATCTACTGGAAGAGAGACTAAGTAGAACTCTTGAAGATATAGGTGTTGGCAAATACATTATGAACTGAACCTCAGTCACACGGGAAATATTACAAAGTATTAACAACTAGGATCTCATCTTTTTAAAAAGCTTTTGCACAGCACAAGAAATCACCAACAGAATGAAGAGACAGTCCACAGAATGAGAAAAAGATTTTGCCATCTATTTTTCAGAAACAAGGCTAATATCTAGAATAAAGAACTTGTAAAAATCACACACCCCCAAATTTAAAGACCCACTACAAAAAATGGGCAGCTGAAATGAATACACACTCTTTAAATTACAAATGGCAAATAAATATATGAAAAATGTTCAACATCACTGATCATTCTTGAGATGCAAATTAAGACAACACTGAGATTCTATCTCATCCAAGAAAGAATGTCTGTTATCAAGAAATCAACCAATAATAAATGCTGGTGAAGTTGTGGAGGAAAAAAAAAGCCCTTTTCTACTGTTAGTGGAAGTGTAGACTGGTGCAACCACTGTGTATATTAACGTGGAGATTCCTCAAAAGAACTAGGATTGGAGGTTTCATTTGATCCACTGTTTCCCTTATTGTCTTCTGCAGAGAATTAAAAGCATCATACCACAACAATATATGCATGCCCATGTTTATATATGCACACTCATGCACACCACAGTTTATAATAGCTAAATCTTGGAACAGCCTAAATGCCCATCAATTAATGAATAGATAAAGAAGATGGGGTTTTTATACAGTGGAGTACTACTGGGCCATAAAGAAAGATAAACCTAAGACATTTCTAGTTAATTGGATACACCTTAAGACTATAATCTTAACAGAAATAAATTGGATATATACGTAAATATTGCACTGTTTCTCCACTGAAAAACTGAAAGCATAAATAAGGATCGAAATGTGTAATAGACATTATGAAATGGGAAGAATATGTTCAAATGGGAAATAGAACAAAGGTGAAAGGAGGAGGAAAGGAAGGAAGGAAAAAGAAAAAATGAAAAAAAATGAAAAAGTAGAAAAAAGCTTTTGTAAATAAGGAAGAGGAGTTGAAAGGAGGGAGAGTAACGGGAGAGAGAAAGGAATCAGGTTATTTCCCATACAGGTACAAGTCCCCTATGATGAATGTGATCAATATGTATATCTAAAATGTACCAACAAATTTAATTAGCTTAAAAATTCACTTTTAGACTTTTCTTGCCCAATATCTATATCATCATATCATATCTATGATAATTCTAGAAATGTAAATTTTGATGTATTTTGGTCTCGTGTTTTACACAATCAAATAAGAATATATTGATGTGACTGACAATGCTTCCATTTTTGGTTCAGATGGATTAGGATTGAAACTTTCTGATGACTTATAACCAACTCCTGCAGAAGCCAAGGTTACAACTGTGGTACTGTGTTCACTGAGCAATTATGCCCAATACATGATCCAGTCCTTGTTTGTTCCTTCTTCAGTTGTAATTCTCCTCTGAAGTGCAGTGTGAGAAAACAAGGAAAAGATCAACCTGCTGGACAGAGGGATAAAGAAATGAACATCTGATTCTAAAAATTTATTTCAAATAAAAAATTACATGTTCTGAATTCTGCTTAGCTTCTTAGGGGAAAAAATAAGTCCTTCTTCTAGCCTTTTAATCCTTCCAACTACATAGAATCTATTCCTTCCAAATATTCCTAAACTGAAGTAATTAGATGAAGTACCACCTTAACTCACAAAGTCTCTGATACATATGTTATATTTAAATTCAGGTTTATATTGCTCAAGTGCCTCAAAAACATTACTGCGTATAAATCTTCTGTTAATCTAAATTGCTATGCCTACTATGTTTATACACATTTTTAATACTGTATGCCACTGTATTGAGTGTTTTATATTATTATTTATAATTACCCTTTTTCCTAAGACATTTTCAAAACTGTCACATTGACTACATTAACTTTGTATTTTTGTGTATTGCTTGATCTATGTCAAGGTTTTATATCCATGTGTGTATGCACTTTGGTCTTGTGTGCAAATGCTGAAGCAGTACTAAAATGGAGAAAATAAAAATTTGAAATCAGAGAACAGGGGTCTAGCTCCAGACTCACCATGCTGAAGTTCTAAACTGGAGCAATATTACTCATTTTTCTCCCTATTTCCTCAAACCATAGATAGAGACACTATCCATGGGTTGATGCAAAAAGTCCTCAAAGAAATTGGTTAAATTTCTTAGCCTTGCATGTAGTGAGCCCTCAAAACACACACACACACACACACACACACTAAATACCTTTGAATTGCAAAAATATTTTAGGGCAGAGCCCATAAAGGAATTTTAATTATTTTATTATATACCAGCATGGCCACAACACATCCTAATATTGTGGATTATGTCAGAATTATTTATCCAAAATGAATATTAATTAATGTTTCCTTTCTAAGAAAATAGAGAAGGCAGAATAATATAATGAAAAGATGGTATTTCAAACTTTAATTTTTTTTTATGCTGTTCAAACTTTAATTTTGACATGTATGTTACATAAACAATTCTGGTAAATTATTTTATTCTAACTGTCCATTTCATAGTCCATCAATTGGACATGACCTGTACATAGTCCTTGCTCTGGGCGGGCACCTGGAGAGATTAAAATCGAAGACTATTGACAACATTTTAAATAACACTTTTATCTGTCTGATAGTATAAGATCTCTTACAAAATCAGGTGAATTTTCTCAATGTATCCATAACTTATATTCATGCACTTTGGTTTAAAGCTAAATAGATGGAGGAATTTAGTTCTGCAGAGATTTTTTTTGCAAAGCTGAACCTGAACTACAAAGCTTAATACTCAAAATATATTTTCTGGGCCAGGGATCTTGTTCAGCAGCACAGTGCCGGCCTGGCAAGCACAAGGTCCTGAGTTTGATTCCTGATACCAAAATATATGTTGGAAAGCTCCATGCAGCTGCCCATTAAAGCATATCTTGATCTTTTCTTTATCAAAATTTTTATTGATACATATTTCCATTGCATAATGATTCCATTCATCATGGGAAGGTGGTACATGTGCAAAACACATTTTAATTCTTTTTTATTCCTTTTCCCACCTCTCCCTGGTCCACTCTCCATTTCTTGACCCCTTTCCCTTTTGCAAAAGTTTTGGCTCCCTGTCTACTATTATCTATCTTTTATTTTTCTCTTTAATTTATTTATACTTCATGTGTCTCATATAAGAGAGACCATGTGATACTGAAGCTGGTATGTCAGATTTATTTCATTAAACATTATAGTCTCAAAGTTGATCCATTTTCCTGCAAATGACTCAAGTTTTTCCTTCTTAATTGCAGAGTAGTGCTCCACTTTATATCAATACCATATTTCCCGTCTCCATTCATCTGTTTATAGGCATACAGGCCACTTCCAAGACTGAGCTATTAAAAATTATGCTGCTACAAACATAGTTATGCATGTATCATTGTAACATGATATCATTAACTCTTTTTTTACAAGCAAAACACTATTATCCCTGATCTTCATGGTCCTTTACAGATTATTTTGTTCACTTCACAGGTCTCCTGTTATGGCTGGAGGTCTCTTTGCTGTGGATCGAAAATGGTTTTGGGAATTAGGTGGATATGATCCTGGTTTAGAAATCTGGGGAGGAGAACAGTATGAAATCTCTTTTAAGGTAAGACCCTCTTCACACTATCACTACATCATTGTGATAATTCTGATTGAGTGTCATTATTCTGCTTTGTGACTTCTGTTCTGAGGAGAACTAGGGACACTGGACATGCAGGTGAGCTTCAGCATGACAGAAGCTGCTTCTTTCTACTGTTTCAGTGAGATGCGGCTGTGCCACATGCAGAAAGAAATAATTCATGCAATAATGTGCTGGTGGAAATTGCTGGCATGCTACTATGACACTGACAAATGCATTCTTTCTAAAGTTCTTATGATGTAAAGATAGACAAACTAAAATGCGCTAAGGGGAAAAAATCAAGTTATTGGAATTTTGCTCTTTGTATTTGATCAAGAAATAACAGTTAAAATTTGGATCATAATTAGTTTTTCCAAAATTCTAATAACTGAAAGTTTGAAGAATTAAATCACAAATTGATGTGCTCCTTCATATAAACTTCAAATGTGTAAGTTTCATATTTAATTTTATGTGGAACTGTTTAGGTCTCTTCTTGCTTTATCCATCAATGTTCAATGAAATTAAAACCTTTATTACACACATACATAAACATCTATAAGATGCATGTATATGTGTCTCAGATAGGATATGGAATGTCAAGGTTTGTGAATGAAAAAAAAATTTGCCACAACATATAAACATTTGGCAAGGCAAGAATCTGTAAAATATCATATTCCAAGCTACCAAGGTATATTTTTTTAAGAAAAGCAATCATACAAAGAAAAGCTCATTTTTCCTCTTTACTGTAAGCATTAGATAAAAGCACAGGTTGATTTTTGTAACATTTATGCAGAAATCTCTTACTAAAGTAAATCGGCTTTTGCCACTTATGTCCATGATAAAATCAGGCCAGTTCTTACAAAATAAACAAAATGAAATCTGAATATATAAAGTCAAACAAATATCCAGATAGAATATTAGAATTTATACATAAAGGACAAATGACAAAATTGATTTTTATTGAATAGTAGCAGCTATCTTTGGTATGTTAACCGAAATGTTATCTTTAAAGGATCATAAATTATCTGCAGGGAGAAATTCAGGAATACAATGTAGGCTCAGGAAATTATAATTTTCCTCTCACAATACTGGCAGGAGTCCTTGAAATACCATTTATTAAATTACTGCATTTTTCCTCATTCAAACACATGTAGTTTTACAGCTGAGATACTTGTTTTTATGTTTTTATAGATGCATTGTTTTAAAACTTCAAATTCTTCCATATCCTTCGGGTTCCTCTGTGTATGTGACAAGAGCTGTCTAAACACCCTGCTGCATGGGCAGGACAGAAGCTCATGTACGGGAGCATCTATATAAATAGCATCCACTACACTTACTTTGTGGTATAAACCAGATGCTGAGCCAAATGCTTTATACTCTTTATCTAATTTTAAATCACAACCATGAAAGGTGAGTTCTATCATTACATTTTTTAGATGAAGAAACACAGGCTTAGGGCTCTAAATTTCTTACATTAACTTTTTTAAGTGATAGAGATTAAATAAGTTACCCAGTATCACTCTAGGACTAAAAAGTTCCATTTCTGCTCCATTGCAGAAACTGCGGAAACATACAATGGTCAGACAGGCAAATTGCATTTCCCCACATCATCCTCAAGTTTACTGTTAACCTTTCCACCTCTACCCATTGGTTTCTGTCACTGAACAGGGGCCCGTACCTTCACTGGGGTCTAATAACACAACAGCAAACTTTCCGCTGCTCCTGAAAACATACCATTGATTCTCAGATATTGTCCAACGCTTGCAATAATACCTTCAACTAGAAAAAGTGAGCACTACTTTTGATCCTGGCATTAATGAAAAAGTGGTACAGTTGTATTTTGCAATATCATTGGAATTCAAGGAAAATGTATTACTTTTCACAATTTAAGAATTCCTTTTCTTTTAAATTCTCTTAATTCATGAAATCTTTAAGCTTAAAATATTCAAACTTTTCCATTAAGCCAGAGATACTGGCTTTGAACCAATGGCCTGGGTAGTGGATGAAATTGCAGTTGAATGTCTGGAGGATTACAGAACATACACTGGCCTTCTAAGTGCAGCATTTTGTAGGCAAACATGAATTCACATCTCACATCTCCTTCACTTGTGTCTATCTTCTGAGTGATCTGAGATTTTATTACCACATTTCCCATTTTTTTCAGTTATCTGTCATTCTGAAGGACATAACTGGAATATATCCCTGGCATTTTTGTCTAAAAACCATGACAACAGTGCCAGCAGTCCAGGATTAAATTGTCCCAGGTTGTTTGTCTAGAATGACAGATTCTGGTGGCACATATGTCTTCACAGGTCCCATTTCACACTTACTCCTACCTTCTGCTCACTACTATTTACTGACCATGGGTTTCCAAACCCTCCCAATGAGTATTTGTAATACAAGTGAGACAAACTTGAAAAGGCTTTGAAAGAATTTGCATTAAAGCAAGAAGCATCTCCTGTGTAAAAAGAAGCAAATGTCTTGTACACAAATAGCTCCATTAAATAGCAATAAAAATTAAAAGTAAAAATCACACAGCTCCATTTTTGAACATGCCCCATAAAGCACTGGAAATGCACTAGTCAGCTGTGAAGCTTTGAGAAAGTCATGTGGATAACTGACAGTTTGCTGATGTATTTCACACTATATTCCAGAAACTGTCTTAAGTCTAGGGCCTCAATATTCTAATTTAAGACTTTCATAAGTTATCAGTCTCAGGCATCTTGACTTGTTATTTACTCTTTAAGGGATGAACCATTTTACAAAAGAAATTTTTGATAAGATTTCATCACTGAATAAAAATATTTCAGAAAATTTGCACAGGAAAGAATGTTTTTGGTCAAACAGTACTGTGTTTTGGGAACAGCTCTTCAATATTTTTTCTCTGTAAGTATCATTCTTTCGCTTTTCTAAAAATCTGAGTGCATTAAGTGATTAGATTTCATGCTACAACATAAAAGGCAGCACATTATGATTTTGAGGAGTCAGTTAAGGTAAAGAGCTCTCTAGAGAAATGATCTGTCCACACAATCTCATCTTCAGCATCTTTAATGGAAACATGAACGTTCACATGGCCCAGAATCACCCAGCTGTCTCTCTAATATTACTAGCTTTGCCAGCTGCTAGGGACGGGAAAGTAGTGGTTAGTCAATCACTCAACCAGCTTTTATTGAGCATCTAATTTATGTCAATTAAGGAACAATTAAAGCATTGTTCCAGGTGTTCAATTTGCAGTTACACCTGGAAACAAAGACAAAATGGTCAGTGTGATGTGCCAGAGAGAGTTTAGATCTTTAAATGTTATTTACTGTTTAAATTACAATAATAATAATGATAATGATAATGGTAATAATAATAATAATCCACTCTGATTCTCCTGAGTGCAATTTTACCTCCTTTTCCCAAAGGTAAAAGTCCAAATGCTAGCAATTTCACAAGGTAGGTCATTTAGTTGCAGAAAACTCTTTTCAGAAAAAAATGAACATGAATTAAATTCCCACAAGAAATTTAGAAGGAAACCCAAGGACTCTATTGTGTAGAATTCTTGGGCACAAGACAAAGTTTAGATCCAAGATAAAGAGAATTAAATTTGGGCTTCTCTTGTCCAAAAGTTCTCGCCATATTACTCTTCCTATGGTGATAATAAATACAGTTAGGTCCTTCAACTAGAAAAACTAATGAGTTAGCACTTAAAGTTCATTAAATTTAATTCTTTATCCCATTTAATACTAATGTAAGACAAAAATACACTCTTTTTCATAATTGCTAAGGTGATGCATTACCTAGTTAATTTCAAAATAAGAATTGAAAATTGGATTTGTTCATAAAAACCATTAACCTAATTTTTGTTTGCTGGAAAAATAAAAGACAATTTGATTTTTGGTGAAAAGTGGTAACTGTCACTCCCTGAAACTACCTTAAAAAAAAGTGTAGGCTTTTCCTTTGTGACATTTATTAAATGTGACACTTGACAACTTTTGTTATGATTTGACTTAATACAAAATTTTATACTATTTTGCAAAATTCAATGGTTATTCAATAAATACTGAGCATATTTAAGTGACATAAACTATGGAGTAAGAAATGCTCAGTTCTTTGCTCAAGAAAAGTAACAACCATTGCTTCTTATAGCTCAGTGAACCCTACATGCTAGACTGAAACAGTTGAGCTCATTGTGGAGTTTAAGAGCAAACATGGATCCTAATTTATTTATACTTAATTTGAACTCCAACAAATGAAAAACTTAGTTAAATTTTTCTTACATAGCCACAAAAAAGCTGTATTTGTAATTCAATAATTGAATGTTATAAATTTATAATCTATTTACAGTTTTAAGATAGAAATGAAAGATCTTCTGTTAGAAATCACTAAAAACAAAAACAAAAAAAAAGGAGAAGAAACAAGGAAAAAAACTTCTCTTTACCCTTAGCCAAACTATTAGCTCTCCTATCCCAATCATAATGAATAAGAATGGGTGTCAATGCAGTAAAGATATATTTAATGATGGTTAAAAATTCTAAAATGAAATGACCACAGCTAAAAATCTCAGTTGACATCAGCTGACCTCAGTTCTCTAAAATAATTGTATGTGTAAGAGAAACCCGCACCAATCACACATGTGATTGTCGGTGGCCAAACCCTCTCTGGATTGAATTTGGAACAAAAAAGAAGCAACCAATGAAAGTTTGAGACAGTGCTGGAAAAGAGACCACACAGATAAGCCATGTTTGCAGGAAGCAGACTGTGAGTGAGTCAGAATGGAGAAAAAATATTTGATTGCAGCAGCCAGTGCCTACTGGATGCCAGCAAGTAAAGTAAATAATTCACTCAATAAGTGTGTGTCAGACAGTGAGTATCTACTAGCTTAATGTAACAGTGGTGTCCCTCCCACCTTATTCATGTTATTAGTAAAAAGAATTATTCTCAAAGACAATAGTAATAATTATTCTCAAAGACAATAGTAATAATTAGGACACAAGGACTAAAAATGGAGCTCAGTGGTAGCATTTGCCTAGCATACATGAAGTTTTGGGTTCAAGTCCCAGTATCTAAATAATGAAGAAAAGAGAAATAGAGGGAGGGGAGAGAAGGAGGAGGTAGAAAAAAAGAAAATATATGGAAAGAAACAGGGTAAAGGAAGCCACTAAAATAATGTCATGATACATTGTTATAAAATTTTGAAAGGATTAATGAAGCAATTGACTTTGGAAACAATCACAAAATACTTACTGACTCTATGAAATTAAATAAAATACCAAAAGACAACAGAAATAGATTTTTAAAATGACAGTAGTCAGTGTATAATAGAAAAGAAAAATTGTCACCACCAAAATGAAGGTCATATTTAAAGTAACACAAAGGAGAATGGATAATCTGAAACTGCACAGCAACATGAAAGGCAAGGTTTAGAGAAACAATCAAAACGAAATTTAAAAAATGAGTCAGGTTTAAAAGTAAAAATGAAATGATGTGAAAGATAAAGGAGCGCAAATTAGTGCTACCAAGAAAAAACTTTAAATAGCTTATGTTAAAACAGGAGATACAAAGGCTGGGGATTTAGCTCGCTGGCATAAGTGCCTGCTTTGCAAGTGTGTAGTCGTGAGTTTGATTCCCAGTACCAAAAAACAAACAAACAAAAAAAAAAAAAAAAAAAAAAAAAAAAAAAAAAAAAAAAAAAAAAAAAAAAAAAAAAAAAAAAAAAAAAAAAAAACCAGGAGATACAGCGGAAACTGTTCAGGAGGAGTTAAGATTTTTACTTTTTTTTGGCAACATAAAAATAATAAAATTAAGCAAATGTCTGAATCAATTTAAAAGGGAAAATAACAATAAACCTACACAAATAAGAATAAAAAAACTAATAATCATAAGAAAAGAAATTAACAATTTGGAAGCCAAACACTGCTAGTGTAATAGATGGTTCTTCATAGCTAAAGAATCTGACTTAATAAAAGATGTAGGTAGATAAAAGAGGCAATAAATTACATGTGGTAACTGGTCATTAAAAAAAAAACCCACTAATTCTCAACAGATAATAGGAAACAGAAACATTAAAATTTTCAAATAGTCACTGCTCAATTTTATGCAAGTAAAGTTAAGATTATGGGTGAATTAGATAATTTTTCAGAAACTATAAATGACAAAATAGATCTCCAGAAAAAAAAAACCTAAAATGACTATATCTGTCTTCCATTGCTGCATTACAAATTACCATGAATTTACCACCAGACAATTATGTCTGGCTTAAAAAAACTTTTTCTGTGGTCTGTAGATCAGAAATCCACATATTCTAGCAGATTCTCTGCTAAGAATCTTACAAGGCTGAAGTCAGAAATGCAGTCAATTCTGTCTTCATTTGGAGGCTCAAATTGGGACAGATCTAAGTTCCCTGGGGGTGGCTGACTTTAGAATGTATTTCTCTCATCTATAGGACTGAGTTCCTGGGGGAAAAAATCTCATCCTTTAAGAAGGGCCAAGTCACATGTTGAGGTTCACTAGTTAGATTTAGATCAGGTCTATTCATGCCAATTTCCATTTGGATGGACTCAAAAGCTGTGCAATTGTGACCATCATTATGAATATCTGCAAAATCCCTCTGTTTTCTTCATATGTCACCAGCTCACAGATGTGAAAACATCATATGCAGGGTCTTCCCTGCACTCAGATGTAGGCGATCAGACACAGATGTGTGCGCCCTGGGCCAGGAGTTTGGGGCCATCTCAACATCCTGCCTGCCAGAATGACCAGTGTCTTCTTAGAGGGAAGAGAATCTTCAAAAAGCACTCTCCTCCAATAAATAAAGTGCAAACCCCACTAGCTGTTTTTCAAACTTTTAAACACACACTGCTGTGGTTTTTTTTTTTAATTGTCCCCTAATATCAGAAAAAAAGAAACCCTTCAATTGGTTATAAAACTCTCAGCATTTATTTTAAAAATCTGGCCAGAATAGCGCAAAATAATTAAAAAGCATGACCAAATTTTACTTAAAAATACTATCATTAAAAATGAACATAAAATATTACAGAATTGAATGACTATTTAAATTAATACCCTTAATTAACTTCAACTTTCACAAACGTATTTCAGGTTTGGGCTATGTAGTGACAAATTCCTCTTAATAATGACTTATAATGGTTGTACTTATATCCATAGGTATATAAAGCACTGGGGAAAGTTGCAATTTGTCTTTGATACTTAATATTTAACATGATTAAAATGTAAACACTGTTTTTATAATGAATATTTCCTTGGGAGGGCGATGCTGTGTACTAAACTCGAGGTTCTGCTCACACACTAAGCAAGTGCTCTACCACTGAGCTACATGCTCAGCCTCTCTCCTACTTTTTTTTGAGATACAAGCTCACTAAGTTGTCCACGATGGCCTTAAACTTCTGAGCCTCCTGCCTCAGCCTCCCAAGTTCCTGAGTTTGTAGATATGCACTACTTGGCTTGTAGAATTCACTTGGGCCTTTTTTGGGTTTTTGAGACAGGATCTCACTATGTGCTTCAGGCTGGCCCTGCGCTCACTGTGTAGCCCAAGTTGGCCTCAAACTCGTGGCAATCCTCCTGCCTCAGCTTCCCAAGTGCTAGGATTACAGGCATGCACCATGCTCAGTCTTAGATAATGAATATACTTAATTCAAGAGACACTAGCTTGCTTAATGAGATAACTCTATTTTTCCAGTATTAGTTAATATTATTGGATATTATTCTGAAGATAGTAGGCCATACAATTAGGCAGGAAATAAAATAAGATACATAAAAATTTGAAAACATGATGGCATCTTTTCATTAATTGCAGGTAGTGTGATCTAAATAAGCAATGTAATGTCAATGAACTGAAAAAGTACAAAAAAATAGGAGATTCAGTAAATTTCATGGATAAAATGGTGTGTCCATGGGTATGTGTGTAAATATACAGAAACCATTGCCCTTTATGTGTATGAAAATTACTACTCCAAGAATAAAAAGAAGAATACTATTTACAATAGCAGAAAAGAAAATCAGCCGGGAATAAACTTTAAAATGTGTTGACCTCTGAAAAAACTTTATAATACTATTGAGGCACAAGGGAAAAAAAAGACTCAAATAAGTGAAAATTCATGAGGAATATAACTCTTCTTAAGTACACTCATAAATTTACTGCAACCTCAGTAAAAATAGTAACATGAATTATTTTTGAACTAAAATGCTTTTAGTTCAAAAAACAAATAAAATGAGAAAATTTGAGGGAGAAAATAACAAGGAACTAACCATAGCAGATAAAATACATAGTAAATTTGCATGACTAGACCTAGGAATCTATGGCACAGGATTTAAATAAACCCAAATAAATATGTAAGTTTAGTATAAAGCAAAGTTAGCATTTCAAATCAAGAGGAAGATAAATAAAAGTAAATAAAAGAGGACAGCTACACATTTTGAAGAAAAATAAAGTTGAATACCATACTTTACACAAAAATAGATCCTAGGGAGGCAGGCCATTTTAAGTATTAAAATTAAAATGATGGCACTTGCCTATATCCCAGCAGGACTGCTAAAAATTTGAGTCTGGATACACAGTGAGTTCAAGGCCACCTAGACTACATAATGAAACCATGTCCCACAAAAAACCAAAAATTTTAAAATATAGCAATGTATAAAATACAGAAGTTACAGAAAATAGAGTTAAGGTAGTCTCCTAAGTGTGATTTAATAAAGCAAAAACAAAGCTAGAGGCAATCAAAGGAATGATTAAAACATAAAATAGTCTGTGTGAGAAAAAACAGACAAAACTCAAATGATAACCTGGGGGAAACTTTATGCAATTAATACCCTTAATACATAAAGATCTCCCACTCTGTAAGACTGATTTTTAGAAATATTCAAATTATTAATATGATAGTTCAGTGAAAGGAAATAAAAGCACTCTTTAACCATGGGATGTTATTCATCTTCAATCATGGTAAGAAAAATACAAATTAAAATTTCAGTGGTGTAGTTTTCACATATGAGGTTGGCAGCATTGAAAAACTTTGAAACCCTGTTGAGAAAGGTCTGGAGAAACACATGTGGTCAGTTACAGTAGTTAAAAGTCTACAGTCTCCATAGCAAATAACTAGAAAACATCCTTTATAATTGTCAATATGTACATGTGTTGATTCAACAATTTCTTTTGTATTCATATAACCCAAAGATAAACTCACACTTATGGGAAATGATACATGTACTCTCACATGTGAAATGATACATATACAGAATATTTATCTCAATATTATTTTTATTAGTTAAAATGAAAAATCTAAATATCCATCATTAATGAACAGATTAAATTTTATTCCTAGATCATAGACTGAGGTAGAATCTTTAAAAAAAAGTTTTTTGCTAATATGGGATAATAACTAAACCCACTGATAAATGGAAAAAAGTAGAGAACATATGCACAAAATATATATCTTTATAATATATCTGCTATATATGAAGCATATGTAACACAGCCATGCATATGTAAGGACTCAAAGTAAAGCTACAATACTGTGCTGTTTCATGCGCAGACAACATTCATAGACATACTCATGTGTCCTGCAAACATTTATTGAAAGCCTACAATGTGAAAGACACTAAGAATATTATAGTCAACACAAATGACATGCATTTAGTCCGAGGTCTGTAACCCCAGGGCGCACTACGCAGAGACAGGAGGATCGCTGTGAGTTTGAAGCCAACCCGGGCTACATAGTGAGCTCAAGGCAGCCTGAACTACATAATGAGACTCCTATTCAAAACAAACAAACAAAAAAGAATGATAAACAATATGCTCTTTACCTTATGGAACATAGTGCGAGGAAAAATAGGTTATATATAAATAAATGAATAAATGACTTTCGATATTAAGTACTAGAAGGAAATCAGACAATAATGCAAAGCAGTAGCCCCCAAGAGAGAACACTTATATCTAATTTGCATATATCTGTATCTTTACCAAGGGAGAAGAGGGTAAACTAGGCTGCTCCAGGTACTGCCCATCCCCCAGTTCCATATCACACCCAACAGCTGGCTTGATGGACACACTGGTGCTCTGTTAGCTGCTCCTCAGCACCTGGCCCTGAGATCTCAACGGAGGGGCTGGGGAACAATGACCAGAAAAGGCCTCTTCAAATATGTCCGAATCTTCAGAGATGAATTGATCTGAGGAGCACTTAGATAAAAATCCAGAAACAAATCCACGGTATAGACCAGGCTAAGGAGATTCTCTTGACACTGTGCACCAGGAGATGATTTTGGTCCACTGGGAAACACCAAGGTAAAGAGAACCCATGATCTGTTCAGCGGTGCTGGCCTGGCCGACCTTCCCCAGCTCATTTTCCTCCTCCACTTGCTCCTCCAACCTCAAATTCCTCTCCTCCAGCTCTCACCTAACACTGCTTGTAGCATATGTGCCTCAGATTTATAAAAAAAATCTACAAAATAATAGCATTTTAACATCCAAAAAAAGAGGGGTTGTTTCCTAAGTCCCTCCCGTCTCCCCCAATCATGGCCTTTGCTAGCTTCTCTTACCCTTGGTTCCATAGTTATCTGAAAGTACAAAAACCTCCTGGAGTGTTTAGTTTACACTCCTAAAATACTTCATTTGCTTCCCTAGAAAGATATGCCTCAATCTCACTGTAGAAGTGTGCTGTTTTTCCCTTAAGCCATCTCACATAAACTACAATGACGATGCTTTTTACAAATGCTTGTGTTAGGAATAAATTTAGCCTTATAAAATGTGTGCATTAGAAATCCTTTTTATGCTATGGAAGATTCTAAAATATTTTATACACCTTCTCATTGCTTTTATGAGACAGCTGTATTAGAGACCATTCCTTACTTCTGAACCTGCAAAGGGCTTCATAGTCTAGTTATATTTTGCATCTAAAATGTGACAGAACCATTTTTACAGTACACTACATCCCTCCAGATGCACAAGAAAGTATCTTAATATCTGTGGGTTTTTCCCCTACAATATTTAGCCTAGGTGACTAAAAATATCCATTTTAATTCAACATGCCCAGAATCGATCTTCCAAAGAAAATGTTAAAATGACTCCAAACTCATTCAAAAATTCAAAGGTAAACAGAAACAGCTGCTAAATGTCTTACCAGACAGTCTGAGATTCATTTCAATTTCCCAACAAAAGGAACCTTAGGTGTAGCAGAGCTCTTTCAAGTTAAATTTTATGGCTATTAGATGAAACCCTAACGACAAATATGAATTTTCTCCAGTTGTTACTTCCATTATATCTGATGGCATTTTCCTAATTCCCTGCTTAATTTTATTTTAACTTTTATGGATAGTAGTAAAATGAGTAAGATATAACAATTCATGCAGCATCCAGTACCGCTGTGAAGGTCAATTTAATTTCTACTTGAAATCTTCGCTTAATATTGAAGGTTTTTCCCAAATTACTTTGTATCTTTCTGTTGCTCCTTTTCCTAACAAGAAATGTAACCTAATCACACTAGTACTTCCAGTGTTTAAATCTATTTAAAGTAAGTCAATTTACAACAATTTCAAGAAGTATTCTCTCTCTCTCTCTCTCTCTCTCTCACACACACACACACACACACACACACAATCTCTTCATGAAATTTCCAAGCCTTTCACCCGAAATCAATGTTGTGATGAATCTCCAGAGTACATACATGCATTAAATTAAAGGTAGAAGGATTTGATCTAAGCAATCTATGACATATCTGGCCAACCATCCAAAACTTCTTTCACCTGTACAACCTGTAACAGTGACAGTTGCAAATGCAGTTCCTACCCTCCCACAACACACGCATCTACAGACTTGTTTTGATTCCTCTCATGGATGCCAGCATGTGTACACACAACAGTTATACCTCACATCGCCCCCAACACATCAGAAAGATAGGGCTGTCCAGTAGGTAGAGCTGCATCTTATGGCCATCATTCTTGCACATGTATCATAGGCACCTAAGGATTTGGCATATATTAAATAGTCCTTACACCCATGCTATGAAGTGGATTCATTACTCCCATCTTATAAAAGGTGAAACTCAGAGTCAGAAAGGTGCTAACTCCCCAGTTCCACAATACTATATCATGAATGCATGATGACATTCTCAAAATTTAAAAAAAAAAAGGTTTCAAATGTTATTACAAACTTTTGGAAATGTTCACAGTATTTTAAATTTGATGACACACCTTTAATATGAATATTTTTAAAATTAATAAAAAATAAATTACATGGGCCAGGGGTTTAGCTCAGCAGCGGAAGTGCCTGCTTGGCAAATGCAAGGTCATGAGTTCAATCCCTGGTACCAATAAATAAATAAATAACAATTTAAAATCTATGAGTTGATATAAGCAAAACCCTTTCCTTCTCCCTCCAAAGCATTTGTCTTCATGGTATCTGTTTGAGTATTGATGGACCGAGTGCCCCTTTTGGCACCCTATTTAAACATTTACAGTATTTTGATTGCTCCTCATTGATCAACAGTTTACAGCAATTTCTGTCAAATAAAACTGTGGTGTGTCTTCACCTGGCTTATATATTGAATCTACCACTGTGACTTCTTTGCTCTTTCCCACAGCACAAATGATCATAAAAGGTAAACTTTTCAAATTGATTCAGGACATCTACACAGCTACAAACCACACAACTAAATACATGCACAACAGAGGACTTCCAGAACTGCTTCCAAAAGTGTAAAGAATGGGATAATTGAGTTTTTATCAAGGGGGTGAATTTTGATGGGAGTTCAAGTCTATATGCCTTTTACCATAATAAAAAATTTTAATTTAAATATTCACCATATTTTTGTCACATCTCTTTAAAATATATTTAAAGAATTTTTATTTACTATTAGCAGATAGTGGAACTAAAAATTTAGATAATAAATCCATAATCTCAAAGCATATGTAAGCATGGTAAAAAGCAGACTGTTTGGCTCTACTGTACCTTCCAAACTGCAGAGGAATGAATTAAGAGAAATGATGGATTGTGTCCTTTACCATATTTCATCCAAAAAAAGTGCTGCATTCTTAAAATATTCAAATCTATATTTTCCTCCCCACAACTTACTCTTTTGAATAAACCAGCAGGTTATATTTCTGTTCGTAAGTTTCATTCTCCACTTCAGTCACTGATTTAAGACTACTTTAGTGTTCTGTAAATTTGAACACTGCATCTTAAAAACAGTGATTCTGTGAACATGTCCTCTGAAGCCTTCCTGTCACCCATACAGGTGCCTAGAAACTTATTAATTCAAGACAGATTGGGTAGAATTTGTTTATGTGCTAACATAGCATTTCTTACCAAAAAAAAAAAACTAAACAAATATTTCAAGACACTAGAGATTTTTAACCTGAAAATAAAAATCACCATATTCTCCTGACACTGTGCACCATTAAAGATTTGTAGGTATTTTTCCAGTTTCTGCCTTTGTTATATGCTGACCAATAAATAGAAAAGAGTGATCAGGAAAGGCCAAATAAGCTCTTCTTCTTTCTTTCTCCCTACCTCCACAAATAACCTCAAAGTCAGGTTTCAGAGAATAAGGCAAAGTAATATGAGGGTAGTTGTCCCTTCCCATACCCTTTTCAGACCAAGTCTCATTGCATCTGGCCCAGAGAAGTAGTTTCATGACAGATGTAGTTCCTTTGAGTATCTACCAAGCAAGCTTTCCAACCTAACATCTTTTCTTTGGTTTGTTTGTTTTTGTTTATGAGATTGTGCACAATTACATTGGCCAAACTGTCCTCAAAGTCAGATATTCTTACCTTTGGAGTAGCTGGGTTTACAGGCATGCACACCCCTCATTCTGCTAACTGTTAATATTTTAATTTCTATATAATTTGTAAAGTGATTGACCATCTAGTTTTAAGGAATTTTTCAGCATGTCTACTCAAATTACACCATACAACTGGACTGTTATTTTTTTTAGTCTCCAAATTTTATTTACTTCTCTAAATAGTGCTAACATCAGTTGCTCCTTTGCTGGCTTAGTACTTTCTCATCAATGAAACACAATATTCGACACCCACAACTCAAAAAAAGAAAAATTTATTTTGGCTCACAGTTTTTAGAGGTTTCAGTTCATAGTGGGCTGGCTCCAAGGCCTCCAGAGCAGCATGGCCAAAGGGCATGGCAGAGGAGGGTTGCTCACGGCACAGCAGACAGGAAACAGAGAGCAGGAGGAGGAGGAGGAGGTAGATAGGCTTTTCCAGGCACACCAGTGACCCAAGTCCACCAACTAGACTTTATCTACCAAACTTATGTTTAGTTATAAACTCTGCCATGGACTAATCCTGCAGATGAGTAACACATCCCCATGGCCCAGTTACCTCCCTAAATGCTCACCAATGAGCACAGGAGGCTTTGGGAAGACATCTAGATAGAAACCATAGCATTTTATGACAATCTACTTGTGAGTGAAAATAAGTTCAAGATAGTTTATTATACTGAAATCTGTATCCAAATGAACTGGAGATCACAGCTGTTGTTTTTAATAACAGCCACATTATGGGTTATCATTAAGTAGCTTAGTTGTCAAGAATTAACCTTATTATATTAATAAGTTAATTCAACAATTCACTGCATCATTTGTGCATTTGACAGATACAGAGCACCAACTTTGTGTGAGGCACTGTTCTACATGCTTAAGATTTGTTGATCATTGAAACACAAAAAAGATCTTTGCCTTTGTTGCAGAGAAATGGGAAAAGAATGTCAGAACAAATCTGTGAGGTATCTGCTAAGCTAGTTACTGCTGTAGGACAAGAAGCCAGATTATAAGGTGAGAAGGGCTTTGGCCAAGACTTGGAACTAAGTCATGAGGGAGATGAGGAAAATAATTCCAGGCAGAGAGAATAGCCAGTACAAATGCCTTACGGCAGGAAAGGGCCTGGCTCGTGAGAATAGAAAATAAGCCAGAAAAGCTTGAGCACAGAGAGAGAGGGACGGAAGGAATAGTAGGAGATAGATAGAGAAATAGTTTGAGAAATGAATGCTTTAATAAATTTTTTGGTTATTTAGATCACCATTTCCATGTAACATATTATGTTTCATCTTATGTCTGATAACAACCTTCCTTATTATCCACCTGACAATCAATTTCTTACTGAAACATTTCATAGTCAATTTGATCAGTATAATTGCATGATTCCATTCAATTTGACATTTTCTGTGTCTCAATTCCAATTTGTGGTTGATATTGAAAAGTGATTTCAAAATAAGGCAAACATTCAATTATTCAGTCAATTTGAACTACATTATGAAAAAAATGCTTTGTGTTCATTCATGAGGAAAATAACATTTCTTTAAAATATTTATGCTGTCAAAATGAAGCATAGTGCCTGCAAAAGTAAAATAATTCCCCAAGAATTAGATACTTAAGTGTGGCATGACATAAGTTCTTTTTAAGATTGTCATCACATCATATTACCACAAAATGTCTTTTAAAAATATGAACCATGACTTTTAGAGAAAATTTGATGAATGTCACACAGTTGTGCTTTCCTTTTGTACCACAGTCCCACACTGTTATCTAGACATTTCTCTTCACTGTGTGGAAGGATGTAGAGATTTCTACAGAAATAAACAAAGTTATCAGAAGCCTAAAAACAATAAATGCATACTGATAACCATGGCAGAGAATCAAATACAAATCTAAGATCAGGAACAATTTTAGTGTTATGCTTCTGGTAAAAGCAAAGTGGTCCTGTGTTTTTATGCTGCAACACTAAATTGGAAAACACTGGGGCCACTACTTGAAGTGTAAGTATGATTGAAGCAAATAGTGACCATACTCAACCACGCGATAAATATTTATTGAGTGCCCAACATGGGCCAAGCCCTTCAGTGGTACCAAGACATATAGCAATGATTCGAAGAGTGGTGGAACTTACATTCCACTCAGGGTTGGCAAATACTAAGCAAATTAACATATAAATTATTTGATCACTGTTATAAGTGCAGTCATCATTTGAAAGAAAACTCTATGTGTTCAAGACTTACAATCAGTCACACATAATAATAGCTCCAGCTGAGGGAAGGATGCCTGTTGTATAATTAGTGCTCACTGCATTTTTATTGACTCAGTAACAGTAGTTTCCCCTTCTTTGAGGGTGATATGTTCTCAGACCCATGGTGGGTGCCTGAAACCAAGGATATTACCAATCCCTATACAAGCATATATATGATAAAATTTAATTTATGTTATAATTTAATTTATAAGTATAAAATTTAATTTAAAAGATTAGTAATAATAGCAAAAAATAGAATAATTATAACCATGCACTGTAATAAAAGTCATGTGAATATAGTGTCTGTGTCTCCTGTCAAAATCCAGAATTTTCCATTTAATAATTTCATTTGTGGTTGAACTGTGGATAACTAGAACCACAGAAAACAAACCCATGTATAAGGCAGGCACTAGCATGAATTATGTGAAAGAAAAGTACAGGATGAAATAATAGCATGAAACAGGTGCTATTTACATTAAGGAATTCAGGTATGTCAGTTAAGTTTAAACCTGAAAAAAATGTTAGAAATAAATAAGCAACAGGAAAGTAGAAAAGAGGAAAGAGGAGGGTAGAACTTCCTTTAGAGAAGACAGTTTAGGACACAGCCCCTAAAAAGAAACTTGGTTTCTAATGAGCTAAAAATAGTTCTGACCTGGAGGAATGAGAAAGCAGTGAGGTAGAGACAAGTAAGCAAAGGTCAGAAATTCCAAGGCCTTAGGGATGTGTTGTGAGTTTACCCTAAGAGCCATAGAAAACCGTGAAGGTATGACATGCTTAGATTTAGACTTTTAAGTGATCATAGAGGCAGTATGGAGAAAAAATAAATCATAGGATTCTACAGTTGTCTTAACATTGAATTTACCATTTAAAAAATATAGGAAGAAGTTTCCTAAATTTTGACTTAGCTACCAAGAAACTGTTCTGAAGGCAAGAATTGTAAGCATTAGGAGTAGGTTATTGATAGAAGGCATGAATTTGGATGCATTAGAAATGGTGGTAGGCAAAATTCTAAGAGTCTGCTCTTCCTTGGTTTGTTCATATAACTGTTACATTACATGTTAAAGAGGTTGGATAAATGTAAGCAAGGTTACTAATCAGCTTGCTTTAAGAAGAAGAAACCATCATGACCCTGAAGTAGACGTGGGAGGTTAACCTTTGCCAAGATGGAGGGTCCAGGGACAAAGAACTGAAATGGTTTTCTAGTAGCTAAGAGTGGTCCCTGGCCAGTAGCCAACAAGAAAATGAGAATCTCAATCCTACAACTTCACACAACTAAAATTCTGCCAGCGCTTCAAATTAGCTCAGAAACACAGGCTTCCACAGTTTCCAAATAACAGCTCAGCTCGGCAGACATGTATGCTTCAGCCTTGTGGGATTCTGGGTAGACAACCCAGCTGAACCCACATGGACTTGTGACCTACAGAACTGTGAGATAATAAATGCATATCTATTAATCCACTATTTGTTTGTGGTGATCTATTACACACCAATGAGAAGCTGATACATAAATCATTTTTTTAAAATCTAGGGTACAGTGACCCTTTTCATGAGTGTCCACAGTTGTCTGTTGTGGTTGCCTTGAAGTCTTCAGTCAATGCACAGTGATGACCCTTCATGGTCATTTTGGCTTTGTGGACGAGCTAGAAGTGGCACAGTGCCTGGCCCAGTGAGTAAGATGGATAAGGGCACACTGTAATGTTCTGACGAGCTGGCCTTGCCACTGGATGGCTCTTGGCAGCAACATTCATCATATTTTTTCATGTCTCATATATACAAAAGAGCATGACCAGAGCTGCTTCAGAATGTGACAGTAATGATGGGATAAGTACGGCCAAAAGTGAGAGGGATATCGGAGGTGGATTATTAGCAATGTGTCTTTTACTGTAATAAATTTTGTAATTTAAATCTTCACTGTATTTCTCAATCACCCTTGTACTGTGGTAGCCGATTTTTAAAAATGTGATCTCTTACATAAATTACTTAGAATCACCAAATATCAGTGCTTGAAAGTGCTTTGTGGCTTACAGTAAAACAGTCAGCAAAATACAGGCCTCTGCATGTTTTTGTAACCATGAAATACACTCATGCCTATTTGTTAGCAGCATTGTTTAGCTGCAAAACAGACCATATGACCTACAAAGCCAGAAGCATTCACTGTCTTGCCCCTTACAGACCAATTTTGCCAACTTTACAGATAGAATAATGATTAATCACATGGGCACTATATTTAGACTACTCAATTTCAAATCTCCCTTCTGGAGGTAACCAGTTATATGGTTTTGAACAAACTACTTAGCCATTTTCCTACCTATATAGTTGAAGAAACAATGAAGTCTGTCTTTCAACAGAGTAATCCATTAAAAACGTCACCAATAAACATGCATAATGCCATGTCTTATTAATAGAATTACTTTTAAAAATCAACTAGATGAACTGTTCATCCAAGTTATGTGCTTATCTCCAAGTAATCTACTGCAGATTTCAACACATCCAACAGTACAGGAAGCCCATTTCATAGGTAACTGTTGTAGTAGAAATTTCTTCCTTCCTTAGGTTGAAATTTATCCCCTTATATCTATAAATCCACCAGCACACAATCTTCTTGAGATTCTATAAAACATCTCTCCCAACTATTAGGTCTTCAAATATTTGAAAAGGGTTTCTTGGAATTTCATATTATTATGCGTGCACATCTTTAGTTGTTTTTTTGTCTGTTTGTTTGTTTTGTTTTTTTCCTTTCTCTTTTCTTACTTTGGTGATTCTCTTAAGAGTGGTATAAACAAACAGCCAGAAATTAGCTAAAGACTTGAGGCCTACAGAAGTCTTTAGACTACAGAACCTTCGGCACCGTGTTATCAACCAGTCTCCATGAGATGTTATTCCTCTAATGAAAGGAGTTGGAGAAAAATGTAAAATTTCTCTTTACCTTTTTCAATATTTCACTTTAAAACAAGCTATGTATCTGCAGTAAGGGTTCCAGAGAAATAAAACTAAGAGGAGAAAGAGATTTATTTTAGAAAATACCCGTAGGCTCACATAGTTGTGGAGATGTGTAAGTACAAAATTTTCAGGGTAGGCTGGCAGGCTGGGGGCACAGGGAAGCGTACAGCTTAAGTCTAGAAGTAGTTGGCTGACAAAATTCCTTCTTCCTCAGCCTTTATTCTGTTCCCACCATACCCTGCCGGATAAGGCCCACCCACATCATGGAGGTTAGTGCACTTGCTCAGTGTTCACTGATTTTAAGACTATGGAGATATCTCAAAGAACTAAAATGAGAAATTCCATTTGACCTAGCTCTCCCTCTGCTAGGTATCTTCCCCAAACAGGCGTCAGACCTCACACTACAATGATACATACATACCCATGTTTATAGCAGCACAATCCATAATAGCTAAACCCTGGAAGCAGCCTGTATTTTCATCCACAGTTGACTGGATAATGAAATTTTATATCTACACATAATGGAATAGTACTCAGCTAAAAAACAGGACACATTTAAGACTTTCATAGGAAAGTGGGTGCACCTGGAAAATACAATGTTGGGTGAAATAAACTAAACACACAAGTTTAAATACCATATAATATCTCTCATTTGAGTAAGGCAAAGTACAAACAAAGAGATTATTAATTAAAGGATGGATAAAAGGAGACAGGGGCATGGATTTCCTATAAATGGGTCCAAGAGATGATAGGCAAGGGGTGAAGGAGAGGAAAAGGAGAAATCAGTAAAGCTATGCCATGTACAGGACCCTGACAGCCTCAATGAATGTAAACATTGTGTGCCATAAATACAAGCTAGGATTAGAAAGATCAGCAAGAACAAAATAGGGAGAGGGAATCAGAGGAGGAAGGAATGAAAGGGGAGGAAGGAAGAAGGGCATTTTTTTTTTAAGAAACCAGCTGTATTATGTGTACTCACCCACCTCCCCAAATGATTGTAAACTGCATGCACTGCAGACATGTACATAAATAAACAAATACATAGATAAATAAATATTTTTATAGGGTCAATCTAATCTAAAAAGGCACCTTCACAGAAACATCCAAAGTCATATTTTGGCCAAATATCCAGTCACCATGAGTCCATCAAGTTAACATATAACATTTATCATCACCGTATCTCTTTCTAAAATATTCTTTTTTACTAAGAAAATAATAGCTTATATGAAGCCAACATTTGTGTATTAAAAATCAGCCCTTTTGTAGTACTATACAGTTTTGTGTCCGCCTAGTGGATAGTCATGGTAAAATATAACCAATTCTTTTTCATTACTATATATAAATATAGCATCTTAATGTACACTTAGATCTAAAATTTCTTGAGTTCACATCAGCAGCCAATTTTATCTGTATCTAAGAAAATACTGGAGGTGGAAAGAAATGAGACTATAACTGTGATTTTTAAATTTAGGACCCCCACAAGTTTCAGAATCTATGCCTAAATGAAAGCGGGGGTGAATTTGTATTTCTTAATTCAGTCGCCTACTTTAGAAATTACACTTTCTATATTTTAAATTTTTAATTGACATTTTAAAATCCAATGATGTATCTTCCAATGATTCCACAAGATTATCAAAACAAGTATCTATACAGAATGATGTACTAAGCATTAAACACTAGTTTAATGCATTATTTGTAATAAAAATCCACCAGAATGCAAAAAAGGCCAGCATATTGTTTAGGCAAGTGATATAAACTAACATTTTGATTCTCTGTGTGTATGAATCTAGGTTTTAAGATGTGAGATTTTGTTTCTTTTCTAGCAACTTAAATCACAAATTATTCAGAGACTTTGAGAGATGTTAAGAAGTTTTGTGAATCCTGCTAATAATTCCTTTTTTGTGTGCAAAGTTCATTATTCTCTTTTATTATGCTTTCCCCTCTTTAGGTTTGGATGTGTGGAGGAGAAATGTTTGATGTCCCATGCTCTAGAGTTGGTCACATTTATAGGAAGTACGTCCCTTATAAAGTTCCATCTGGGACCAGCCTGGCAAGAGTGAGTAACTTGGGCTCATACTGACTGGGTCTGAGGTGGCTTTCTGTGGGCAAGATTAACCAGCCTGACAAGAGTATCATCAAAGACACAGTCTGACACAAACTTCAGTGTAAAGAGAGTTTTCGTATTTCTGTTTTATTTATTGTTTAAAGAAGTTTGGACTTGTTTACACTAACACTCCATACTCGTGTTTTCAAAGCAGTGCCACATATATTTAACCTTCACATTATCTTCTGACATCAGTATCATCTTTATTTTAGAGATGAGGAAGTGGATGCTTAGTGAGCAGATTCACTCCTTTTCACCCAAAAGACAAAGAATAGCATAGAAGTAGCCCAGGTCAGCAGAATGGACCACCGGTTCTTTTGCCCCAAAATGAAATGTAACAGGATATATAATTAGTCAGATGGAGAGAGAAAAGAGTAGGAGATAGCAGAGGCAGGGGTCCAAATTCTAGCTTCTTCTCTTTTGTAGCTAGAACCCGCTCTCTAAAATTACTCCATCCTCAAAATTCCAAAACTGACCAAGTCTAGATTTTTTTAATCAGATATTGTTTTGAATAAAACTTGCTTATAGACCAAATGCAAGGATGCTTTTTTATTCTGACCTTTAGAACATTTTCATGCAAATTTCAGTGGTGGTCACAGTACCTTTACAAAACAATTCTGACAATTTCCCTGTTTCCCATGTTACTGTATTAATGGCAAGATCATTTCTCTTCACCATAATATACATCTGCCATTACCCAAACTAAGGGGTGTTTTATCACATCTCTTTGCACAGGAATCTAATCCTGAATTATGTAGTTCTGTTCATCTATTAGTAAGGCTGCAATATATATTACTTGGATCTTATCTATAAAGCTCAATAAGCTCAAGAAAAATAATAATAACTTAGTTGTCAGGATTCATTATAATACCAATTTCATCATAGCAAAACTTTTAGTCTGTGATACTGGATGCTATATGTCAAGCACCTAGAACACTGTTTAGTGAGCATGTGAATATTTGTGGAAGGAATTAACAAGAAAAACTAAGAAAAAAAATCAGTGTAGGTTCAAGTTGCTAATAAAACATAAAACTTTTAATGAGATATAATAAAAATCTTATTTATATTGATTCCTTTATGAAAGGAGCATTGTTCTTTCTGCTCTATTCCCTCCCTGATATTGTCAACAGTGTCCATTGTTTTCTTTAGCTACATTCATAATCTTCTTTTACCGCAATAAAAATTTATAGAACTGCAGCAGCAAGCAAAAACACCAAAGTGGCACCCAGAATTTAGAGGCAGATTTATTTACATCTAAGGGTAATGATCGGGATTATTCCCAGAATATCAGGCCCTGATCTCTGGTGGTCTAGGGATTATATGAGAAAAGCAAGCAGGAAGTACAGAGGCAGAATTGCTTGTCAATTGGGGATTGGTTTATACAATGAGCATCCTAGTGACCAGCTATGTATCACAGGGACCAGCTGTTTCTAAGAGTCAAAAGCAACCTGAACTGGACAAGAACTATTACCTGAGCAACTAAGAAACTGAAACACACTGGCTGAAGAGACCATTTTCTGTTATAGAATGAAGCTACATTACATACACACTTCTTGAAGGAAAAAGAGTCACGTTATCCTCTCTTCCCACAAAATAATTAAAATGTTCTGCTAAATCACTATAAAAATGAGGTATTTGAAGAAAAGAAACCAATCACAAAACTGCAAGTGATTAAAGAATTGCACTTGGGATAAAGAAATAGGGTTTAATTTCTTCATAAAACATAATATATAAATAAATCAGAAAATGAAAAGAAGTTAAAGACTTAACAATTTCGAACACAAATCACCCATGTAAATAACACAAACCATCGCACTTAGACTCTCCTAACAATAGGGATACTCTGTCACTCATCCACTTCATTCACTCATATGCTTCCCAGCCTGTGCCCAAGATGAATCTTCTGAAGAATGGCTGGTGCATACATTTGGTTTGCAGTCAAATGGAGAGTGTAAAAGACGAGTGGGGAAGGTTGTGCTGATCCAAAAGGGTTTACTTTCAAAAAAGTAAAACTATTTATATTTTTTTGAGAGAGAAATGAAGTAGTTTTTCAAGGGCTGTCAAATATAGAAAACTAGGGTTGGCACATAAAACTTCCCCCCCCCAAAAAAAATGACTGTTCATTCAAATGAAAAGTGTCCATAATTCTGAATTTTAATCTTTTTCACTTAAATTTTACTTGAGGACTCATTTTAATTTTTTCCTAAACTGCTAGAGCAATCAGAAAGTTATGAATATTGAAGCTCAGCTGTCACTCTAAGGAACATTTTATGAATTTTAAGTTAAAAAAAGTATATTGAAATGAAAAACAATTCTGATATTTTGTGGGAGAACCTCAAGTGTCTTGCTACACCCTGCATTATTACTAAATCTTCAAAAATGATGACAGGCTGTAAAAACGCTTGGAATTCTGTGCCACATCGACTCTCCATGCATGATAATCTTCCCAGCCTCATTAGGAAATGGAAATGAAACTGGAGTCAGGACACAAACACTTGTTTTCATACTTTACAAAACTCTTAATTCTTCAAAAATATACCATCTTTCACTGATGTGTCTATGTAAATGGATAATTCCAGCTGATTTCTAAATACACAAGTACACACATGCACACAAATGTGTGAACAACCTACAATCCCCTACTCAGCGCACCAGTATGAGCCATAGAAATAAATTCAAATAATGTTATCAGTGTCTTCTAGTTGCTTAGCATTACCACCTAGTTGGAGGAGACAGTCATCTATATGTAAAATCACTAGAGGACAATACAAGAGAAATAACTGTTCAAATATAGTATGAAAACACAAATAGGTAGAGGGAGAAGGAGGAGGTGATGAATAGCTGCGTCCTTCAGTCCTCTCAAATTAAAGAACTTAAAAAGAAGACCTTCACAGATACCTCAATTACATTAATCAATTTCATAGAACAGGGATTGCCAAATTCAGACAGTGACCAGAGCAGCCTTCCAAGTTTTCACCTAACCTCAGTGAGCTAAGAAAAATAAGTTTCACAAAGCCAAAGCTCAGTTTAATAATGTCTTTTTGATGCAGCACTATGGGCTTTTTCTTTCTTTTTTTGTGACAAGATTCAAGATAATAATGTGTTGTTATACTTTTATTTGACAAAAACTAGCATTCCTATGACATTTTCCACAAAACACAAAACTCTGGGACATGGTGACTTACAATTCAGTTTGATCTAAGACTCAGAGAGTTGGTCATTAATAAGCCCAGACATTTTCCTGAACTGTTTGAAGACCTAATATCAGTTAGTGGGACACTGTTGTGTATCTCAGTGGAAACACACAGAAAGTCCTTAAGGGAAAGGATGATCATCTATAGAATTACAGGAAACTAGAAGGACAGGGTCACAGTGACAAGCTTCCCTTCTTTGGGACAGCACTAACCATCCTTCATCACAGAAGGAAGACCAGCTTCTCGGTGAAGATTCACAGCCAACAATGACTCAGTAGCAAAGAGGTGGAAACTTCGCAAGGAAAACTCTTCATTCTGACAGCCAAAGACTCTGTCACAAGGGCAATGATTACTGGCATCTCTTAGAAGATGAGGAGATTCACAGGTTTCAAGGACACTGCCAGTGTGTTTGGGGCCATCAAAGCCACTTTCCTGAGACAGGTGGCTTGCATGAAGTGACATGTCAAAAGTACAGACCAGGCACCCCTGGGTAAACATGCCAACTGATTGTAGCACAATCGTGATCCTCAAGGAAGCGAGCCACTTGTCTGTGGTAGCTTCCCCAGAAGGTCCCCATGCCTGTGAACCGTGAGTGGGGCAATCCAAGAAGCACGCAGAACTGGCCTTCTTAGACCTAACAGGAGACAAGGAGGAACCAGCCCTCATCCTGACTCTGTAAAAGACACCAAAGGATACAAATCAGGGGATTGTATATGTTTACACTTTTACCTCTGACATAGCATCTAGAACTTGTTTTTTACTCTAAAATTTCATCTTCATTTGTTTGATGACCATTCGAGAACATAGGAGAATTTAGATTTTTCTAAGTTTCAAAATAAAATCTTCAATTAAAAAATTAAAAGTAATGCATGATGACCCAGAGTTCTTGAAAAATATTAGCACACAGTAAAAGGGGTAAGGGTGTAATGATAAATGTGGATTAGGAACTGATATTAGAAACCATGGCCTGTCTGAGGTGCATGCTCTTAAATCTGGTATCTTAAAAATGGCTTAGGACAAAGAGGATCAGCTGGGGCCTTAGTGACTGGGGCACCAGCATGAGCAAAGGACCAAGCAGGAAAGAACATGCAGACAACGAACAAAGGATTGTGTTTGGGGCCAGAGGAGTTGAACCACAAATGCACATTACTGGCAGATGCTGGAGGACTCTATGCAGCCTGCAAAGCAGTCTTCCTCTTACAAACTCTAGGGAGGAACTGGTGGTTCTCACATAGGAAGAGCCAAGTTAAAAATAAATTGCAAAATGGAAAGATCACACAATGAGTAAATATTGAGAGTGAAAGAATAAAGAAAGGAACATTTTGAGTGCAAGAAATATTAACAAAGAAAGGAAGGGGAGTCAGACATGACTTTAAAGTTTTCGTTTCAATGTGTGAGAGTACAAAAACAGGAAACTGAGGAAGGCGGGAAGAGAACAGGCTGAAATCAACTTTAGACAAGGTGAATTCTAAGTGACAGATGGCACCTGGGCCTGGGGAGCATCAGCTCTGAGAGGACAGGCACAGACTTTGCACCTAGAATTCGGAGAGGCTGCAGAACTTCTGTCGGATTTCCTTAGGCTTAAATTTTTATTTCTGAGAAAAATAAAATGTTTTATTGGGTCAGGTAGTAGGATAGGCACTGGGAATTTAAGTGATAAACAAGCCAAACACAAATCTTAACTTAATGGTCCTAACAATAAGTAAAGTTTGCATAGTCCAATAATCCATGTATATAATGAGACCAGAATCTTATATAATTTACTTATACATAGGCTGTTTTTGTATAGATTATCACTAGAACTATGAGCCACAGAAAAAGAAAACATATATATATAAAATCATACAGGATTATATATATATATATAGCTTTATATTATGTACTGCATAAGTGGCTCATATATGTCTTGATGACCCTTATAGGCTGCAAATTATAAATACTTTTGGCTTTATGTATTTACTTAAGGTTTCTTAACTGAAGAAGGCTAAATCTGGGGTCTGAGAAGGAACGGTTGTTTTGCCTCTCTCAGCTGTTAAACTAATATATTTTCCAAAATACCTTTTTTCCAGGGCTATGTCCCTGAGGACTTCCAAGTCTGCTGACTTCATAGATCATCTCGATTCTTGAAATTGATGGGGGTGGAGAGAGATGTAAAGAGGAGGAGAAGAAAATGGAGGAGTGTTTAATGTAGACCAGACCAGCTCAAGTCAGTTAATAAACATCCTTTCTTTGCTGACCCTTTTATCAGTGATCTCTGTCTGAAATAGCTGAACCAGAAAAGCATGATATCTAATATATGCAGCTTTCTCTTGTTTATGTCAGAAAAAATATAATTGAGGAAAAGCGTTAATAAGACCAGAATGACTAGTTTGATATCCAAGAATAAAATCACTAGCAAGGCTATAAAGTGATGAATGGGAAATCTTCACTCCCACAAATTGACCTTTCTCCCTGATGACCGTGAATCCGTTTACTCCCATAAAAATGCCCTGCATATAAGAGCTACAGCATACCAGCCTCCGACATCAACAAGCAGCCAGCAGCTTTTTCTACTGCTCCTGAAACTCCAGGGTTCAGTTGCTTTATTTGAAATTATCATTGAGTTCAGGGACATGGCACCCTGTTGTGGTGTTTCCCTCAGAAATCAGGAAATGATAAATTCTCCCCAAAAGACTCAGCCTAGGGCTAGGGCTTCGGAGCAGAAGCAATTCTTCTGAAAGCAATAGTGTCCTTATTTCTTCCATACAATAGAGCAAAAAGGGCAATGAGAGTGTCCAATACTCTTGGCAAGAAGATGATTCACATACTGCAATTATATCTTTGCCTCTCTTCCCTCTTGACCACAATATAAAAACAGTATACCCTCTATTAAGATAATATAATACCTCCTACTGAGATGGGCTTTTGATTTAAGGAATTCCAGCATCTTTCAAAAATAACATTTCACTACTTCCTATTTTTTCCTTAAAAATAAGTCATATTTATTATCTGACATAATGAGTCACTAAATCATTCAGAGATGGTGAACTCGTTGCATGCTCTGAAGGTAAATATTGTTAGCTTCCCAAAAAGGTGCAAGCCACAGAAATTGTGTCAATGCATATTTACCAAGTACCTACTTGATATTCTGCCAGGCAGAAATATATACAGTATGCTGCATATCCTAAACCAATAGCATTGATTTTTTCAATGAGAGCAAGCCATCCCTTTGTAAAATAATCACACTTCATCTTCAGAAGTATTCCACACTTCAGATAAGTTCCTGAGGTAACACTGGTGTTCACATTCATACTTGAGTTATATCTTCTTTTCGAACACTGGTCATTTTATGCTTGTGCTACATGTGAGGAAAATAAGCAAAGTGAAACTATTCTGTCCACCAAAGACCTACACAGAGGAAATAGGAAAACAAGAAATGCAAATTTATTTTCCACTACTTGAACTTCACCTGTTCCCTAAATTCCTAAGCAAGCAGTGTCAGATTTTTTTAAAATACCCATGTTCTCTTTGTTTACTTAACACATAACAATAGAATAACATACAGTCTTTTAAATTTCTTAAACAGTATGAAGGTAAAGCATAAAGTTATCCTACCATTCTCAGCCACTAAAAAAGAAAGTAAAGTAGTAAAGTAGCAAATCCCTGACAGGTGCAATCTCCCACCGTTTCATATATTATGAAAAAAATACATAAGATAAAGATATTATTTTAAAATTTAGCAGTTTCCTACAAATCTCTCAAGACTTCTTCAGTTTGGTTTCTTTTTACTTGCTTGTTCCACATGTTTTTTCCTCAAAACCTCCGACTTATGCTATGTTCCTCCCAACATTAAAGCATTTTATTTGATTTATTTCAAATATTCCTTGATGCCTTCCCAGGTTTCAGCTCTGACTTGTGGGTCCATTCTCTAACTCCTATTGTGTAAAGCAGAGTGTGTAAGTGAGCCGGACAGTCCCCAAGCTGTAGGGACAACTCTCAGCATGCTGGGCTCTCTCTTGAGGATCAATCTTTTAAGTAGGCTTTTGTTTATACCTGCTATAACACTTTATAGTGCAAACATAACATTTAAATGTTAGCCCTAAATATTTTCATGATAATTAGCTTTCATAATTAATCATTACTTTATCATTCTTACCAGAATTTAAAAGGAATTTATTTTATATTTTACCTGTACATTTATTTTGCAGCATGTTTTGATTTCTCTTCTCCTTATCCAGAGCATTTTGACACTTAATGATGTTATTTAGCACTTACACAGATTTTTTTTCAAAGCACTTGAGAAATACACTACATAGTGAGCTGTATTTGGAGCCAGGGAGTAGATTATAATGTTTTTGTCATTACCCCACTAGAACTAAACATTTTCTGGCATTCACATCCCCACTGGAGCCTTGGAAGGAAGGAAACTTCAGACAAAATAGATTCCTGCTACCACAAAGTTAAGCTGCTGAAATTTAAGCAAATTAAAATATTTTAGCATGCCATAATCTCAATAACCAAAACCACAACTCTTGCAAGGAGGAGCAGAGCTGGTTGCCTTGGATGTGACTCTGCTTTCTAGTATCCTAATGGCATGACAAAGGCACAGAAGCACTTGGATAGGAGAGACTCGCTTTGTGGAATATAGTTTCTTCCCATGAGGTGTGCGAATGCCCAATGACACTGAGCTTGGAGCCTCTGCTGTTTCATTTCCATTCTAATCACCTTGTTTCTAATAGTTGATTAGCTCATAGCAAGAACTCCATTTCCAACTGCAGTTCCTACCCAAACATACCTCCTTTTGTGTGCAAGTTGATGTAAAGAAAGTTGTTCCCCTTGGTGTTTTATAAACTGAGAAATAGTCAAAATTGGAAATGTAGCCTTGTGGTTCCTGGATGTTTTTGGTGTTTTAATTGTGAAAATTTCAGTTTGCCTAAACTTTGAACAGATACAATTTGACCTAAGAATGCTTTAATGGGCAGCTGAACACATGGCATATTTTTTCTTGCTTTTTTGAAAGCAGAAGAATGAAGCAGGATATATTAGTGATCGTTGGAGTAAATGCTATAGCACCATTTAGTGTAGCCACACTTTCTCTGGATTCTTGCTATAGATGTTCTTGTGACTCTTGATCATCTCTTTTGCTACTAGTTAGAAATACTGTTGTGATGTACACAAACAAAGTAGCAAATGGATTGATAAAAAGCATTTAGAAATAGGTTCATTCTTCCTTTTGTGTTACTTCTCACTTTATTGTCAACAATAAACACCCTTCAGGTCCTCCCATAGTGCGTGTAGATCTCCCCAAAAACCTCCTCCTCAGTTATTCATGTACCCAGTGGTCACCGGTGGTCACCTGATCTATTTCTTTGGCTTCTGCTCTTTACCTCATGCCTTCGACATCACTAGATAAGACTCATCATTGTCACCAAGCACAGAAAGAGCACTGACTTCTCGCCTGTGGTGCCATCTCACTTCTTTGGCAGACCACTCTTGGATCCTAGATGGACTCCAGCAGGATGGCCATCTCCTGGCTGTGAATCGTACACTTCCTCAGTCTCAGAAGACTTCCTTTTCTTTGATCTCTCTTCAACACTTCCAGTAGTTTCTGGTTATCTCCACTTTTCCAGACTTTCAAAAAGTCCAACATGGAAATAATTCCATCATATTCAGATCCTTGATCCTAGCCCAAAACTCTCAAGTAAAATGTTAAGCAATAAATAAAAAACAGAAAGTGTATTTTTATTTCTATCCTAGTGTCCTATTTTTTTGCTTCCACAATCAGGACAGCTTCCAGTATGTTCTTGTGGAAAGCTTGCCTGGACGAAAGCCAGCGCTCAAATCGTGAGAATACTTGGGCAGCCCTGTAGAAAAGCCCGCGGGAGCAAGAGCTACGCCCTGGTGCTCAGCCGGCACCAGTGTGGTAGACGTGTGAGTAGGCTGTCTTAGAAGAGTTTCCAGTTCCATTCAAAGCTTAGGATGATTACTTCCTCTGGTAAAATCCGACTGAAACTCTTGAAAAATCTAAAACAAATCATCCAGCCTAACCACTTCTGACCCACAGAAACTGTGAAAATAAAAAGCTTACTTTATTGTTTTAAACCACTCAGATGTAAAGCCATTTGCTATATGTTAATAGATAGCTAATTCAGCTATTTCTGCTTACCAGTCTTTCTTTTTTTATTTTATTTTAAAGAGAAAAAAGAAACATCAAGTAGCAGCAACAACAACAACAAAAGCAAAATAAAAAAAAAAACAATAGCTATGTAGGTCTTCAAAACAAGATGATAAAGAATTTAACAATAGCCGCCATATTGCATTCCATTATCTTCAAAATAGTTAATCAGGTTACCAGATGCAGGAATAAAACAAAACAATAAAATGGAACAAAACACTGGATTTCAAAAACAAGACAGAAGGAAATCCCCCACAGTTGCCACAATGCACACTGCCATCCTCCAAATAGATGCCCAGACCACCAGCCCCAAGCCTGCAAAGTCAAGCATCAAGCTATTCCTTTTACAATACAAGCATCAAGCTATTCCTTTTACCTCAGTTACTGTCATCTCAGTCTAAGTTCCTCTGAGTCAGCCAGTTGCTTACAGGGTAGGGAGGAGGGATGCTCTTCTGGTTTTCCAGCCTGCACACCAGCTGGCTCATGGAAGGCATGGTTTGTCTTCTTGCTGAGTCTCTTCCCGATCCCCATGGTGGAGCCTGGTTCACAGGAAGGTGCTTACCGGACTTTCATCAGCAAAATTCTGTTTACCTTTATCATAGGAGACATGATTATCTCAAAGACATACTTGAAGCTTAAAAATTAGGCTAGCTTGTACATCAAAAGGCAGTATCAACAGAATAAAAAGTCAGAGTAAGAAAAGCAAGGAATGGGAGAAAAGTTTGCAAATTATATATCTGATTAACAGTCAATACCTGGGATATATATGTATAGAAAAACTACTACAACTCTACAACAATAACAACAAGCTGATAGTTATATACAAAAATCCATTTCTAAAAGAAGATAGAGGGCCAGGGATTTAGCTCAGTGGTGTAAGCACCTGCCTGACAAGTGCTAGGTCATGAGTTCGATCCCCAATACCAAAAAAAAAAAAAAAAAGAAGAGGATAGAGAATTCAGATATAGATTTGTGCAGAGGTTTAATTTGTTTTTAACAAGATATAAAGGTAATACATAGGAGAAGAGATAGTTTTTTGGCAAATAATACTAAGACAATGCTGTACCTAAAAATAAATTAATTTTAATCCATATCTTATATGATATATAAAAATTAACTCAAACAGATCAGAGGCCTATGAAAAAGGTAAAACTATCATGTTTTTTAGAAAACAAACAAGAACTTTCTACAAAGTGAAGCAAAACTTTCTTAAATGTGATACATAGGCACTATCACCTATAGAAAAAAAACTGATAAATTTAACTTCATCAGAAATGAGATTTCCATACTTTAAAGGCATTGGTAGTTAAGAAAATAAAAATACTAGGCAAGGACTGGAAGAAAATGTTTGCAAATTGTATTCAGAATATACAAATAATTTTCAAAATTCAATATTTTAAAAAAAGGGGGTGGAGATGTCATAGCTCAGTGGTGAGTACATACTTAGCATATCTGAAACCCGAGGCTAAATACTGAAGTAAAGAAGCACATGTAATGATATGAACGTCATTGATCTTCAGATAAGTGTAAATTAAAAGCACAATGAGATGCTACTACATGATTTTAGAATAGCTAAATTTAAAGACTGACCATTGCTTGAATTCTGGAAGCTGTAGAGTAACTGGGATGGCCCTACTCTGCCGATGAGAATGTGAAATAGGCAACCACTCTGAAAAACAATTTAGCAGATTCTCTAAAGGTTAGACATACTTCACAACAACAATCCAATCACTCTGCTTCAAGATATTTACCAAGAGAAATGAAAACAATATCCATATAAACTTGTATAAAACTGTTCATAACAGCTTTATCTGCAATAGCCCAAGACTAGAAATAACTCACACAATGGGAAAATGGATAAACAAGCTATAGCATATTTATATGGAATACAATAGAAAAGAAGACATGAAACTACCTGGGTGGGTGAACAAAATCAGACAGAGTACATGCTCTATGATTCTATTCATATAAAAATGTAGAAAGTACAAATTAAACTATAGTGACAAAAACTGTATCACTGGTTGCCTGGAGACACAAAGCTGCCCCAGAAAGGAAATGAGAGGAGAGACATCAAAGAAGCAACAAGAAACACCTGGATCTAATGGAGATGTTCATTATCTTGACTGTGGTGATGATTTCGCTAGTACACAGGTATTTCACTTTAGATATGAGCAGTTTTTCTGTATATGAATTATTCTTCAACAAAGCTGTTTTTGCTTAGAATGGTGACATACTTTTCTAATCCCAGCACTCTAAGAGGCTGAGGCAGGAGAATCATAAATTTCACCCCAGCCTAAGCAATTTAGCAACTTAATGAGGCCCTGTCTTAAAAAATAAAAGCAACTGGGAATGCAGCTCAGTGTGAAAACTTGGGGTTTAATTCCCCTTATACAAGAATAAATAATGTTATTTTTATAGTTAGGCTTACAAACATTTTTTAATAGATGTGTTATTAAATCACTCAGGGAATTATGTTTTGCTCTCTGTCCTATATCTAAAACTTATTTTAAATGTTTTCATAAGCACTATCATAAATATCAAAATATTTAAGCAAAGACATAATAGAGATATAAAATCAAAGAAAAAAATTAACCTTTTCAAAATCACCTACAACCAGCTCCTACAACCTCAGGAAAGAAGGAAGAGGAAACTGCCTGTCAGAGAAGCCTCCTTTGTAGAACTGGATTAGCTTCTTCTCTCTATGGTGAAGGTTTCCCACTGACTTCAAAGAAGTCTTCAGATCAGAGCAAAGTAGAGCTTGGCTGAATAATTGTTGTGAGGTTGAGGCTCTCTTAAAGAGATTCTCTTTTGAGCAGTACTGGTGATGACATTATCATATTATCAATGATAACAGAACTCTGGGGTAGGAAGACAGAGCCACTAAAACCCTCTTAAGCATCAAAGGGGAGACAAAAAATGCATTCAAATCAAAGCAGAATTTTTAAAGTCGTGGCTTAGTGATGTAATTCCTTGCTTTAAGAGTGACTGTGACAAATAAGAAACTGTTTCTATGTGAGATTAGCTTTGCCAGCTAGCTATCACCAGTTTTCAGGGGAAAGCACCCCCCCAAAAAGATACACATATATATGAAGACAGAGAAATCTATTACTCAGCCCACTGTAATACAACAACTTAATGTTGATACAAATATGGTATGTGGATCGGGGTCACACTGGTGCACATGTAATAATAATCGTGCCTTATGCAAACAAATAGAATCATGCTACAGAGGTGAGGTGACCCAGATAATATGAATGCATAGGACAGGCTTGTGGCTAAAGAAAAAGTCAACTTGCATATAATACATTGCAAATAATACAATGCAAATAATACATTGAGAAACCAAGCAGGGGTTATACTTTTGAGATAATTGAACATTAGGGTCTAAGTATTGCTGGGACAAAAATAAAATAATTAGCAGATAGATTTATAGTTTCATGAACCAACAGGAAAAATGGAACTATCTGTTTTCCTCGTGTAGCACAACAAAGATGAACAGTCAGAGGTAAAAATCCATTCTTATGAACTGAGCTAGAAATGTGATTTAATGTTCCTGGTAAAATATCAATTCAAAAACCTGTAAGTATTAAAATTAAGGAAAAATTTAGCACTGAGTAGTACAAAAAGGAAAAAGAAAAAAGACTTGGATGCTAACAATCTCTAAATAAAGCTGAATGTGTTAAATGTGTTAACAAATATTTAGGTAACAGAAAAAAGTAGAGATTAATACCAGTGTGAGTTTAACAGAGAAACATGTAATACACAAAGAATCACAGAAGAGTGTCATAAAAACAGAGCATGCTGAAAACATCTTATACTTAGAAGGTACTCAGTATAAGAGTTCTTATTTTGTTTATCATTCAAGGAGTATGAAGGTCTGCAGCTTTTAAAAGCAGAGAAATTTTTCATTAGCTTTCTACATCACACCACAAATTTGTTCTTCAGTTCCTGTGGCTGTCTTTCCCAGACTGTTGGATGACTTCTACACAAGGAACTTCCCCTAGGTGAAAATTCCTTGGATCCAACTTGAACAAGATTGTCCCTGTTCCCCAATCTGCCTTGGCTAAACAAACTGGGTCCCAGAAGAAGCCCAGCTCAGATATTCAGACCGAGTTCTTCAGCTACTATTTATATTGAGACCAAGGGTTAAACAGTCCATTCTAGCCTACTGAGCTCCTGCCTGTAGCTACCAGTTAGCTCTGCTGTTTCCTTAAACTCTGTGGCTGCCTCCGTGTTTGCTTCACAGATAGTGGGCCAGCAGGGTCTCGCCTGTGCGAAACTGAAAAGCAGTGGGATTGCATGTTTAGGTTATATCTGCAGTATATTACATCAGACTCCTCAGCAGAGAGCTGCTTGAAACTTCTCTGGAATAATTTCCACAAAAGCAAAACATTCACTCAGTGCTGGCAGTAAAATCAAAATCTACCAGATTCTGCCCATACAGCCACTTAATGAATTAAAAAACATTCATGGGGCACATATTATATGCAAATTATGTATATTAGAAGCAGGGTTGCCAGATTTAGATGTTGCTAAGCTAAATTTGAATTTCAGATAATTTTAGCATAAACAGTCTTGTGTAACATTCATAATTCAAGTATTAGTTATGCTTATACTTTAAAATTATTTACCTGAAATTTACATTCAACAATGGGTCATGCATTTTATCAGACAACTCAATTGGGAGAAATAAGAAAAGAGTTTGAAGAAGTTGCTGAGATCAGACAAACAGGAGAAGGTACTGAGAATGGACAGGAGAAGGTGCTGATATGGACGAAGGCAGGAAGTGATTGCATTTTCAGAGATGATGACTACAGCAGTTCATATAAACAGGTTTTGTGTAAGAAACTAAAGTTAAAGCTGCTAAGGATTGTTACGGTCAAGATCTAAAATGCTCCCACCCTGTATTTTCTGGAGCAAGGAGTTGCTGTGTTCATCACCGACAAGTTCGTATCTGCTGTGCTTTTGTAAGGCAGGCTCTGGGTAGAGACAGGCCATTGTAGGCATGACCTGAAAGTTTGTATTTCCTTCCCCAGCTCCTCCCTTCTCTCCCTGCTTCCTGGCCACCATGCTGTGAGCAGCTTTCCTCCACTCTGCCCCTCTGACATCCTCTTTCTGACCTGGACCCAGCTAACCATGAACTGTAATCATGAACCAAAATAATCCTCTCCTCCTTAAGTTGCAAATATAAGGTATTTTATGCTAATGATGAGGAAATGACTAAGATATGAATCTATTTTGTAGACTCTTAAACAGTGGGCAATCTTTATGTAGCAAAAATGTAAGAGTGGAACATAATTCATAAGCTAGCTCTTAGATTTCTTTTAGAATTATCTTGTTTAACAAAATACTTGGAAGGGATATTTTGGTTATGGGAAAGCAATTCTCAGAATTTGTCCAAGATGAGCAGGAATAAACTATGAAAAAGCTGAATTGATACACATGAAAGGGAGAGGAAACCACGATATTCTGGTACAGCCATACAAATGAGACATTAGACAAGCATTTTGAAGAGGCTAGTATGAGGGCAGGAAGCCAACAATTAAAAAGGAGGAAATTTTTTTCAGGAGAAATTTCCTATGGCAACCAAATTGCTTGAAAGAATACAGGTGGCCAAATATGGCATCTTACATAATCATGTGTTGCTGTTCAGTCATCTAAGTCTCTCATTGCCTGAAACACTTCAGGAAATATTCAACACGCAGAAGACCATTTGAGAGGTGAGGTAAAGGAGCTGTATACCCCACTGGGGTGTCTGCAGGACAGAAGGTAGAAAGCAAGCCCTGGGCAAGATTCCAGAGGAAGAAAATGGAAGCTGAAGTAAAGGACACATACAAAACATATATCGCTGGGGGAACGCACAGAAATCTTGAGGAGAACAAAGACTTGCACTTTGCATTAAGCACATTTGTTTAAATCGCAGGGGGGAAAAAGTAGAAATCGAGCTGACACTTGGCTCTATGCATGTAAGACAACCTCTGCAGATGTAACTTCTTGCAGTTCAGGAATAAATGATTGCATGTATTGATGTCTTGGTGTCTATACTCTTTTTTTCATCTTGATTACTATTTTTGAACATCTGAGCACCTTTGCCAACATTCATTCAATCTCAGAGACAGATGAGACAACTCAAAGTTAATTTTTTTCTACTATCTCAGGAAGAAATGTTATAGGGATGTATCAGTTTCATGGCTCTGTACAAGTTTGCACAGCTATGAATATTTAAGGAAGAAGTATAGCTTTGTACTCACCCTGTTAGCTCCATCTATTTGAATATGTGTACATATCCTCCTGTACTCCAATGAGCTCAAATGTGTATATGACTATATTCTTCCCTGGAGTGATTGAATTTATTCCACAATCTATTTTAAAAAACAACAAAATTCTTCTTGTAACTGCATGCAATGTTTCTCAGCTGTAGTTTTAATGTTTTCCCAAAAATTAAGCATGATTCATTACAGTGACAAATTAACATAGTATACTGTTATTTCCAGAATAATGACCTCAGAGTGGTTTTATTTGGTTCAACAGCAGTACAGTTTCAGAGTGGAAGCTATGCCTTGACCATAACAATAGTTTGGAGAGTTTCTTTCTGGGCTGGGGATGTAGCTCAGTAGTAGAGTACTTGCCTATGCAAAGTCCTCTCCTCAGTACCACAATTTAAAAAAAAGTTTCTTCCTGATAGGAAATGAAGGGAGCACTTATAATTAAAGGTGTGCATTGAGTCCTCAGGAACATTAGAGAAAGGGAAGGATTTTTTTTTATGTTTAGAGCTCGGGAGAAGCCAGTTATTACAGCCTCTGTAATTATCATGTTATTTCTCTTTTATGGTCTCTAGGAAAACTACAAAACAGGAAATCCATAATTTGCTGAACTTGTCTGTGATCATGCTTTGGCATGTTTAATAAATCAACAAATCAAAACTTGCAAAGTAGTGTCTTTCAATTTGGAAAGGACATGATAAAGTGGAGATAACCAGCTCATCTCCTGATTAACTGCACTACAGCTTTCCTGAAGCTGTCACTTTACCAGTCTGCTGTCACGTGCCTCTTTTATTTATTGTTATTGTATATTCTGACTAGTACTTATCATCACTATTTGAGTCATTTCCAATTGAACACCTCTGGATTGACCAATTGTTTTTAAATTTATACAATAGTTTCCATTAGTGTTTCAAAAATTCAAAGAAAATCAGCATAACTCACAAAATCTATATCTTGGAAATAGTGTATATGTCCATAAATGGATGAATGGGTGAAGAAAATATGCTATATATACCCAATGGAGTACTACTCTGCAATAAATAAGGATAAGTTTGCAGGAAAATAGAAGTACCTTAAGGTCATAATACTAAGGCACCATGCACAAGCCACTGAGGGGAGACCCAGATGCCAGCCCCTTCTGGTGCACAGGCTGGGAAATAGGAAGAGCCAATCCCTCCACTGCCCACACCCATGCCCACCATAAGTGACTGACTGATCCAGAGAAACACAGGCTGCAATGATAGCTATTGAGATAAAATACAATTTAGTGCTTGTAGTATTTAGTTTTCACTGAGTTTGCAGGTCTATAGCTGGTAGTTACCATCTATACAGAGGATAAAAATACACAATGTAGCATCTCTGGGGGATCCACTTCTGAAGGTGGTGGTGACTGTTAATTCCATATTATCTTGTTTTAAAGTCCTGTATCATTTTCATTGTTTTGTTAGGTTGGGTTTTACTCTTTTTGGTTTTGTTTGATTTTATTATATCCAATGGCATGGGCAGCTACTTCAAAGATAACAAGATATATTATGGTAGCCATTTTAGATTTACTATTATCTTGTTTTAAAATCCTTTATAGCATTCATTGTTTTGTTTTTATTGGTTCTATTCTGTTCTGTTTCAATTTTACTATATCTGAAGATATCTGCAGTTATTTTGAAGACAACAAAAGGCTTTGTGGTAACTATTGTTGATTTCCTATTGTTTTGAAGTCCTATGTCACTTACAGTATTATGTTTTAACTGGCTTTATTCTGTTTTATTTTGCTTGGTTTTGTTCTCTTTAAAGTAAAAAATCATAATACTAAGTGAAATAAATCAGTTTCTCTTCTATAGGAAACAAAAAGTATAAATAAGTTAAAGAGAAAAATAAAAGGTATTAGGACACAAGAAGGTAGACTGTTTAGAGATGGGAGGGGGATCTAGGAACAAAGGGAGGGCACGGAGACATAAACATGATTTAAATGTGACCTGTGTACATACCAACTCCCAGAATGATTGTATTCATCATGCATCAAAACATGTACCTAAAACAAACCAAAGAAACAAAAATCTACACTTTAGCAAAGGCATCTTCTTTCTATTCCCCACTTTTATTTCAGTGCCTTTATTAATAGATATATAGCTACACATTTCTTCATTAATTTTATAGCATGACCTTCTTAATTATTAAAGATTAGAGCGTCCAGATGATCTAACATGTCCTTGGAACCACAAGAGGTGTTGGGCACTTAATAAGAAAAATAGACTTATTTAAATCCATGACACAGTTTTAAAGTTCTTGTTTATCCAAATCAAACATCCCTTCATGGCGAACCTTTTTCTTCAAGCTATCAGAATTCTAAGGGCATATTCCTCCTCATAAAGTCACTGTCTCTTTATTCCTGGGTAATATGTCCCTTTGCCTCTGCTTCTGACTGCCTTTTCTCTTTCACTTATCAGAGAAATGGAAAATAAGTGAAAATTAAATATTTGCACTATAATAATTGTAGGTTGGTGGAAAAAAGAGTGGAGCTACTGCCTAAAACTAAATTTTATTCTAAATAAAGCTTTTTTTAAAAGATTATCAACTAATTTTTCCATACTATCTTTCCATTCTATCATCTTGGCTATTCATCATAAAGACAAACAAAAGTAAAAGGTATTTCATACAAAACATGTGTCAACGTGAAATATAAATGATAAAGTCACACTGAAGATTCACACTTGGGGTGTCATGTAAGGATATAGTAGACAATGCTTTCACAGTGCAGGGCCTAAAATATCATCTGCTTCCTTTTGCATCCCTAAATTAATTGAGAAATTCAGAATCTGTGGCAAGGGCTAGAATATACAAACCAAGGTTGACGCTGACCACTCATCAAGGTAAACTGGAGGGAGGGAAATGAAAATATTACATGTGAAACAGCAGTTGGGATGTTATACAGCCAATGCTAGTAAATAATACCCCTTCCTGGGACAATTCTTGCACTGTCAATATCATCTCCCCACCCTCCTATCTATGCATCAGGTATCTCAGAAAGGTAAGCATGGAAGAAGCCGAGAAATCAACAATCTTTTAGAGTCTCCTCTTTCCTGCATCTCGCTGTATTAACTGAGTCTTTCTTTGGGCTCATGGTGATCTAATCAACCAAAAAGTCCATGAAGGGTGTAGAGCAAGGACAAGGGCAGGAAATGGGAGAATCACTGGAAGTGAAGGGTCCAGGCCCAGTAGGAATAAGAATTGTGACTCCAAATCCAGTCCACCTCTGGGCCTGAATTAGGGTGCCTAGTGATTTTTAAACAGTGATTTTTCTAAGTATCACTAGTTGCTGCTTTATTCACTTATCGTCAGTTCAGAATCTCCCAGCCATTGTATTCATTCTGTCTTCTAAGTGCAAATGAAAAACTAGGGGCCATTAATACGACAAACAAGCACTTAAAACAAGGAACCAGAAATAACAAGAACCAGAATCCGTGAGACACCAGCCCATAAAAATGTACTTAAAGATGGAGGCATCGAAACTTCTAGACAGTGCAGTGGTTTTGGCTACGACTTGTACTTTAGGGTTGGAAGTGATGTCAAAGAGCATCCCATCATCACTGAAGCCCTTCTCAGAGACCCTCGGAAGAGTTGTGTCGTGTGTGGCCAAGCCCAATACCCCAGCTTGTCCAATCCTTAACTTTTTTAGTGCTACTATTACTACTAATAATAATAATGATAATGGCTTTATTTGCCAAAGTACCTAATGTGTGTCAGGTACCACTCTGAGATACTGAGGTTTACAGGTGCTTCCTTACTTAACCTGACAGCCACTGCCATGACCTGGTACATACTATTGGCGGCCACTCACAGGTGAAAGACCTGCAACCCAGTGTGGGAAAGTAACTTGCTCAATCCCAAAAATGACAGAAAGGCTGATCTTCCTATTCTGAATGCCCCACATACACACACCCACACCCACACCCACACACAAACACACACACGCCTCCTTCTGAGGAATGTGTTATTTCCCTACCATCATTCTTTCTCTTCTTTCACTCCAGAGAAACGTCTGTCCTGAAGACCGGCTCCTGGTACTGTCCTTAGCTCTGTCATCATGCAGTAAATGACTGAATTCTGACTGGCATACATGTGACAGTATCGGGGCATAGGTGTAGAATCCAGTAATGGCAGTTTCCCTCTCTGCTGCTGAAAGGAACAAGTAACACTTGCTTGTCCTCATTCTTTCCAACACATCGGTTCCTTGAAATGTTTTAAGCAATTTGATTCCTAAGAGGAACTTCTTTCCCTCCCACCTTCTGCCTTTGATTCTGTGTAGAAAATAATACATATATATATATATTATACGTGTGTATATATTATACGTGTGTATATATATATATATTATATGTGTGTATATATATATATATATATGACATAACAAGAATGAGAAAGTTGACATAATCTTGACCAGCTCTGATAAATTACTTGCCAAATTGGCTATTTAATCCCATGCCAGAAGCAGAATGGGTGCAAAACCACTCCCTGCAGTTAGAAAAGCTGTCACTTTTAATAAGCCACCCACCAGAGTTGCAGGCAGTTGTCTTAATTCTTTTACATTTCTCTTTTCCACTTCTGGTGGAACTAAAACCACTCTTTAAGCACAGAAGCTAATAGATGACCTGTTTCTTTTCCTGCTGCGCAGAACCTGAAGCGGGTGGCCGAGACCTGGATGGATGAATTCGCAGAGTACATTTACCAGCGGCGGCCCGAGTACCGGCACCTCTCCACCGGGGACATCTCAGCCCAGAAGGAGCTTCGCAAGCAGCTCAAGTGCAAGGACTTCAAGTGGTTCATGGCTGCGGTGGCCTGGGATGTGCCTAAGTACTACCCTCCGGTGGAGCCTCCACCTGCTGCCTGGGGGGAGGTGAGAGACAGCTCTTCCTGTGAGCACCAGTCCATCTGCCATAGGCCCAGCGGTGGAATGGACAGCTAACCTTTGCTCTTTTCTCCTTCAGCCAAGCAAGATTCATTTAAATCACCTCAAAGAAATTAATGTTCAACTTCTTTTTTTTAAATACTTCCCCTGCCCCACCCTTTTATTGAGACAGGTTCTCAATACGCAGTTCAGGCTGGCCTTGAACTCACCTAGGTAGCCCAGATCAGTCACAAATGTGTAGGGATCCTCTTGTTTCAGCTGCCCAAGTGCTGGGATTATAGGCAAGTGCTGCCACACCTGGCTCCAATTTCTTTATAGAAATTAGAGCAAATAAGGACTCAGCTCTCTGTGCCAGTAAGCTAACCCGTCACTATGGACTGAGGTTGATACCTCAAACAGATTTCCTTAAATTCACCTGGAAAATATTTTCACTTTAAATTAGTGAGACTGCCGTGGAGCTTAAAAAGAATGAAAATATCGGTTGTGCTACCGTGTCAATAAGCATGATCAGATATCCAGGCTAAAATCCCTCTCTGTCCCCTGTGCAAGGCCCTGGTACTGATTATTTGGACACATACAAGGTGATGCTGACGAGGGGCCTGGCTGTTTTCCTAACAAGGATGTGCCACGTAGAATCATAAAGAAATGCATTTCTGTAGCACAGGACTACAGCCTCAGGTTCCAACCTGGTTCCTGAAATAAGCGCTGACCTTCCCACCTCGGGATGCTTCTGTTTGATTCCCCTTCTTGATCTAAAATGGAAGAGCAAACTAGCCCCAGGTCCCAGATTTCAAGCGTCTATCCTTGGGCATAAAAAGGACAGTGACATGGGTTTTGTTCCACTTTGTGCTGTTACCATAGCCTTTTCCCGGTGGAAAAGAGTGTGCTAAAGTGAAAATAGCACGGATTTATCGCTGCCATTTAACCTGCTCTCAGGCTGTGCATATCAAGCGGAAGTGCAGGCTGACCTCCAAATAGCCCCGCGGCAGTCCTCCAGCCCTGCGGCTATTAGGTGGTGTGAGGGAGCTTTTCTGTCATCTTCCCGGTTTTGTGATGTAGGTGAAAAGATGCTGTTGTCTAGCTAGGGTGTGCGGTGGAAGCGCTGTGACCGAAAGCTTGCTGTGAGTGTGGGAGGAGCTGCCAGATTTTCCTTCCTGCGTGAAGGGTAGTGTTCAGCCAGCCACAGCTCTGTGCAGGTCCAAGAAGGTGTCGCTCTCCTGCTGACCTGCACATCCCAGGTACACAGGAGCCTGGAGGCCATCTCCTCACGTTCCTGTAAGAATTTGTGGCCCTGACCTTGTGGGCGTATTTGACCTCATCCTTTGCATTGTAAGCATTTCATTAAGACTTCCCTGGGCTATTAGCAGTGCTACTCTGACTAGTATCAGTTTTACCAATCTAGAGAAAATTCAAAGTTGAAGCCAGAAAGATTTTTGTTAGCCTGACACACTGGAAGGCATACAGATTTGTTATATTTGTAAGTAGAAAGTTCCTGCCTAAAGTTTTTTTGGTTTTTGTCTTTTTTTTTTTTTTTGGCTTTTTGGTTTTGTTTTGTTTTTGGCTGAGAATCTGTTTGCCAGCTGTTTATGATGCGTTAAATGTGGTCCTGCCAAGTAAGTAGGAAATACACTTGAACACAACACAGTAACATTGTGCAATTCAATGTTAGGTTAAGATCTCATCAACCTTTTTTTTTTTTCCTTATGTGGAAACCTAAATTTTATTCCTATCTTGTTACAACTTCAAATTGCAACTGGTTACATTTCCCCTTGTTTTCTTACTAATCCATAACCTGTATTTAAAAGGCTCCTTTTTGGAAACAGGCTCAATGTTTCCACTGTGGTTCTAGAAAATCCAGACATAATCAAAATAAGAGCCATTTTAAGATCCAATAGAGGAGGCCCGTGTTCCTATTCCTTATGCCTGAGCACCTCACACTTTATGTCACTTGCCTGGTCCCCAGAGACACATGTATTCATCATTTCATTTTAACAATCAGAAACTGGAATTCAATTTTTGTTTTTTTTTAGCATAGTGGCTAATTCTTTCTCCCAAAGCTTCAAAATGGTAAATAAAAGTCAGATTTTAGTGTAGAGGACAAAATGGGCATATATTTATGGGTCGGTTGCATTCAGTCACATTTGTTCGGTGTAGATGTGGGTGGATACCAAGAATGAAGACATAGAAAACATGGAGGAAGGCAAAAAAAAGAAAGAGAATCAGCAAATGGTAAGACTTTGCACAGGTAATTAATTTTGAAGCAGATCCATTTCCCAATCAGAGTACATTTTAGAGAGAAGTGAAATATGTGCATTTAATCCTAGAGGAAAGTGGAAAAATTTGCAATTGAGTTGCAAAAGAGAGAGGCCATTGTCTAGCTGCATAGAATCAGATAATAACAACCTAGTTCTTAAGAATAACAATCCTAATCTTAGCAGATGACTAAAAAGATGACTAACAGGTGCAGAATGTATGTGTGGGCCAATTTAATCTCTGAAAAGAAATCTTTCAAAATTTTCACACTCATATGATTAGTTTTCTCTTTCAGAGCCTTTGCTTGTTTATTTTACTTCAGAATAAACTTAAATTTATAGGAACATTGCATAGGTAGAAGGAATTTACATACATCCTTCATGTAGCTGCTTCCAGAGTTGACATTTTCTATTTACCTCATTATTTACCTCATTGCCCATTGGTATAAAACTATTCACTAAATACAGACTTTATTCCGATTTCACCAATTTTTCCTCCTCCTCCTTCTTCTTCTCCTCTCTCTCTCTCTGTCTCTCACCCCTTTTTTGTTCCAGGATCCTACCCAGTATATGAGAAAGCTTCTTAAGTTCTTATGAAATTTAAAATAAGCGAACAGGCAAAGCTCCTAAATAAGTGTAATGAGTCAGTCACTGTTTCAGTAAGCAAGTGCAAAGCGGGGTCAAGACTGTGGCTCTTTTCTAGCAGTTTTGAGAAGGAGCCAAACCTTCCAGCAACACAAACACAAGAGGTCTTTGTGGGAGACCTGTGCCAAGCAGCGGGCCCTGTGCCGTTTTATGCACTTGTGCTTGGAAGCGTTTTCCATCTGCTTCGCTGTGCCAGCCTGATTCTAGGTAAACAATGGGGGTTCTTAGACAATTTTTGGCTCTGGTAGCTAGAACTCAGCTTGTAAAGGATTTGTTACAGACTAAACAGCCTATAAACCACTACTCAGTTCCCTGACAAATTCGGCTGTGTCACTGTACTTGTCTCCTAACTCATCTATCTCTTTGCATCTGCCCTTCTCCCTTTCAGTTTATTCTCAGTGTAGTCCTCTCAAAATGAGAGATGAGGCCACTCCTCTAAAAACCAAAGATACTAAATGATCTGAGCTCTGTTTAGTCTCCTTCACCTTCATCTCTTACAAGCTCTGGTTTGCAATTCTATCAGTATATTGGTCTCATTGCCCATTATTCAAACAAGCTATGCACAATCCCACCTCAGGACCTTTGCATATGCTGCTTCCACTACTTAAACTCTTCCAACCCCAGCAATCTTGTCTGAGGCTGCTCCCATCACTTTCTTCAGGTTTTTACTCAAAATCCTATCTTCTCAGTAAAATCTTCATTGGTCATGCTATCTAAAAGGGCAACAATCCACATATGCTCACATATGCATGTATATGTTCCTCCTTATCCTTCCTTTATTTTTCTCAGCACTGTATATTTTTCTCCTTAGCACTATATATCAAGCTATATATTTAGCAATCATATTTCACATAAATCCCCTCCACAAGAAACCTTGTTCCTTGAGAAAGAATTTTGCTGGTCTATTGTGTTACCACAACACATTTTTGGGCAAATTCAACAAACTTTTGGTTAATTCAACAAATGCCTTTGGCATCAAGGAATAGCATCAGGCATGCTGTAAGTGCTCAGTAACTGTTTCTTGGGTGACTGAAAGATGAAGACGTGGAGGATCCCGGCTCCCTATTGTCCTATCACCACTCACTGCTGTGTCGCTGTGTGTTTATACACAGAGGAGGAGCTTCAGTACCTCCCACTCGCTTACCAGACAAAGTCCACCTCTTTGGGAGGCTTGTCCAGGAGAACAGTAATCAAGTGCAGTAATTGGTTCTGATGGGCTGTCAGGTTGTGGTCCAAAATACTTTGACATTCAAAGAGGAAGGAGGAATAATTCCAAAGGTAAAAAGCTGCTGGTCCAACAATTTCTAAACCCCATACCAGCTTCTATTTAAAAGGCAGAAGAGATGAAAGCTACATTGGATAGACAAGTATTCTCCAGAAGTCAGTCCACCTTCTGGTGCTCAAGAGTATTAGTGGAATTGAGGAGACACTGGGGTCCAAGGACTAAGAGGATTTTGAGCCTTGTAAAAAGTCAGGCATCCCTCACATTATACACAACAATGTGCATTTCCAGGATACTGTGTTGGATAGAGTGAGAACTGGTTTAAAGTAGAAGCCATTTTAAACCACTCACATATGGAATGTCTCTTTGGTGTCAAGATGCCAAATGAAAGAAACTGAATTTCCTATTATTTTTCTCCTTCTTATCCTTTTGCCTCCTTAGAATTCATGAATTTGCTAAAGTCATTTTTAGTTGCCTTTTATAGTACAGAAAGAAGGTTCTGTGGAATTCTAAATATCATGTGTGTGAAGGAATAAAAGATATAAAATAGACAAAGGTGTCTTTCCCAAACAGTGCCGTAAGTTCTTTTACAAAGTATCTGCTTACTGTCCTCAATGTGCCAATTTCAGCACATCCATTTGTCATCTTGCTGTTGTGCAACACTTTTAAAAAAAATCTTTATTTTCAAATTTCATCTCAGTACCTAACTACTTTGACTGCTTGTTTAAATTGTTTCCCCAAGATGAATGTCCTGGATTGTGAAATGTTCACACAGACAATCGCCCTGAATAATTCCATCCTCCTCTGTTTCAGGCTGCTGCTCTTGACTTCTTTAAACCTGTTTGCTTTCTCTTTCCTCTACTGTTCTCACAGTGCACAAGCTTTTCAAATTTCTCAGATCAGCTTACGTGAAAGTTCAGCACTAGGAACATTATCTATAAGACCATCTTACAATGTGAAGTTAACCTCTTTCAAATGCATCCTGTGTGAGTGCTGTGATGCACGATGCATAGGTAAAAGCCGACTCTTTCTGCACCATGAATAAGGCTTCTTGCCTTCTCTCGGGACAGCCAAGGCCAGTTTCCAGGAGTTTCCTTCTAACTGGAAAAAGCTGCAACATGATATCATCTTGCTGTTCCCTTGGCAGCTATGCAAGGAACCATCTCTGCCATTCAAGTGCTCTATATCATCCAACCAGACCCTTGAATTAAGCAATCATTCAGACACGATTCGTCATTCTCACTCTATCAGACTTGACTTGATCTGTCATTTATTTTCACAGGTAGAGGCAATGCTGCTACACTAGGCTAATTCATCTCTCTGGAGCTCAGAAAGGAAGTTAAGAAAATTGTGAGAGCACACAAAGAATTGCATTATCCTTTCAAAGTTTGCCACGCGTTTTCTGAATTCTCAATAGTTGAGGCCGGGCTACAAGGATGAATTTAAAGTGCATTGCAATAAACATGATTTTAGTTCCATATCCACATGAGCAAACTGAGTATCTTAGTGCCCCAACCACGGAAATTTGATTCAAGTCATAGTGGAATCAGAGGTATTTCAGAGCTAACGAACTTGTTTTTTCTTTTTCCCCATGGCATACATAAATACAACAATCAAAAAGTCTTATCTTTTCTATTTATTTTGTTCTTTAAAATATTATTTGTAGCTGATATATGTTTACGGACATAAATATCTACCTTTTCTGGCTCATGTGATACACAAATGACATTTTAAGTATACTCATGAGTTTATCGTTTTTAGTGTGTTTAAATTATTATTTTAGTTTTATGGAGTACCATGAGAGAAATAATAGTCAAAATAAAAGCTACATTTTCTATAGTATTCTTCCTTAACATATGCTAGGATTCCTGATTCTAAAAAGAGAAGAGCAACATAATTTTATTTAGTCACAAGGGACTTTTTTTTTTCCCTTCTTTGTCAGTACTACAAGGTGAATCTAGGGCTTGATACATTCTAGGCAAGCAATCTACCATTGAGCTACACACCCAGGCCAATTTTGTTTAGTCATAAAGATCAGATTGAACATTTAGAATAATGAGAAAAAGACCATAGATGTCATCTCACATAAAAAGAATGGCAGGGAGACCCTCAATTACTCTAGCATGTGTGTTAGTGTGGCCTGAACATCACACACCAGCAAGTGTGAGATGGGCATTAGCAAGTGGTGAGAAACTGGTAGAAAAAGAAGTGATGAGTGTGGACAGTTCTAGAAGAAATAAGTTCAGAAACAATAAGTATTCACAGCCAGGAAGACAATGCCTTTTACAGACCAAAAGCAAAAGCAATCAAATCTGAAAATTAACAGTGACAGACAAAGGTTTTCTCAACAGATCCAAGCCGAGGATCAGAGCAGAGAGAACACAGGAAAGCAGTGAGGAGGCTGAGAACAGGACACACACTGTGCAGCCTTAGCCTGCAAGTAGCTCAAAAACACGATACTCTCTGTTCAAAGCATAGACTCCTGGTCTCGCCATGTAATTTGTATCTAAAACAAAACACTGGAGATGCCAGGGACACAGGAGCTGCCAGAGAGGAGTCTGGACTAGACCTCAGAAAGTACAGAATGACAAACCCATTCTAAAGTAATAGCATTGCTCTGGAAGCAAAGATCCTTAGGATTCTAGATTTTGTAGATTTAGAGATGGGAACTTTTGTGAACCAGACTCCCTGAGAGAAGAAAAATGTCTTTATAAAATGGCCATCTTGTTTAATGCTCCACAACAATACTGGAGAAGAGAGCCCTACATAGGATTCTTCCTCTACAATTCAACAAACCATCTCATTTATATATGAAAGACAAAAGCAAATTATAACAAAATGCTGTATAGAGATACAATGATCAAGATAAAAATGAATCAAATATAGTTCTAACCATTAATGAAAGCATACTGCAAATGTAGCTACAAAGATGAAAACTACTATGTAAAATTTCAAAATGACCTTAAAAAAATCTTAAAGTGTGTTGATTAAAAGAATGACAAATCAGAATTAAAAGCTCAGAAATGAGATAGCTAGAATAAGAAACATGACTTTATGAAAAGATTTCTGGGAAAAAAAGGGAAATAAAGATTTCTGAGAAGACTAAGGAATATACTAAGAAAGAAATAAAAGTGTTTCAGACATAAAGTTTTAAATGAGAAGAAACATAAGAGCGAAGAAAGACCATGGAAAATACAGTAAGAAAGTGACATGAAAAGAGAAGAGACTAAAAACACAAATAAAATAAAGAAGAGGGGAAAAAATTCACAGAAAGCTTTAGATCAACAGATAGAGAAGATACAACATAAAATTCCAAAGAAAGGCCCTCAAAAATGAAAGACAACAAATCTATGCTACTGGAGGATATATTCAAAATTTTAATTTATGTACAACTAAGAATCATCAATTCTAAAATACTTTCATTAAAATGATCATATTTTGAACGGATTTAAGAATGTGCTCCCTGAAGTAAAAAAAATAAGACAGACAGACCCTGAAGCACAAACACTGTTTACCACAAGGCAATTGTAAAGATATTCAATCAAACATGAGCCAAATATTTTACATCCAACCAAACTACCTTTCAAGCATGAAGGCCACCAAAAGGAGCTATAAACTTTCAAGAACTCAGAGAGTAGTTTTATTAAAAGTTTTTTCTGAAGAATCTGCTAGAGAATGAACATCAGAAGCCACAAGATGCTTGCAGAGGCTCGGCAGACAGTTTGATAGAAAATGAGGAGGAAGTGTGTGTGACCTGGCAGTGTAAAAATAATACAAGCAACAAATTGAGAAAGCAAATGGAAATCAGAACAATTTGGCTGATTATCTCATAGGCATTAACTAGGAATAAAAGAATATCACTTTTGTTCAGTCACACCTCCGGAGAGATAGAAGGAAAGGGGAAGTGTTAATGCCGGCACTGCTTAGAGAAGGAAACAGTAGGCATTCTCTTAAAAAAAGAAAGAAACTTCAGATAGTATAGAAAGTCATATAAAGATAAACAGTAGAAAAAAATAAGCCATAGTAAGTACTAAAGATTTGAAAAATAACAGACCACATGATGAAAGATGAAAGATTTTCTATGAATACACCATATATAATAAATCACTATCAAAACTGAGATTAAATATATGAATGAATCTACTGAAAGAAAAAAAAAGCAACCTCTCTGCTATATATGAGACATAACCAAATCAAAATTCTATTGAAAGATTAAAAATTAAAGAATACATGTAAATGTCTGGTAAATTCAAATAACAAGAAAGCATGATTTGAGATATTAACATGAAACAAGGTAGAACACAGGGGGAAAAAGCAAAATATTAAAAGAGACCAAAAAGGAAATTATAAAAGCAAAGACTGAGATGCATCGGAAAATAGATTCCAGATTCCACATTGCAGAAGTTGTTGTCAGTGGTAAGAGAAGGAGACAGAAATGCACCAATGAAAGGACAGGCTAACAAACTTCCTTTGTTCTAAGACAGAATAGGTGGAGCAAAAGTAATAATAATACATAGTGCCTAAACCATCAGTCAGTAATGTAGATCTGATGTAGAGCTCTAACTCTAGCAGTTTGTTGAGTTTAGCTTCCTTTCAAGTTCACAGATTTAAAAATATTTTAGTGTTCCAAGCACTAAATTTATATAGAGTCCCAAGCCCAAACTTTAAAAATAAATACCCTAGTACCCTATATTTGAATTGAAATTTTCAATATAATCATGATTTTTGTGTTTCTAAAAGTGACCATTTTTTAATTTTTGTCCACTGAAAAGTTATACAAACTTTCAATACAATCTCAGTGAGTACACCTAATTTTCTATTGTGGTCTCTGAGTAGATTCCTCCAAAAGTAAAAATGAGGACTCTTGGACTCCAGTTGTGGGGCAAGAAATGAGGATGGTGAGTTGGGATATCTGTTGTTCTAAAGAATAAAGAGGGATGAAGCAATCAAAAACTGACTTGGGTCATGCCAAAGGACCTAAGAGTCAGACAGAAATGGATCCCACTTGTCATAGACAGGGCAATATGAACATCAAAGAAAGTGATCCAGTTAATTAAAATGCTTTGAATATACAAAAAGTCATAAACTTATAATAAAACTTTTAAAAGGGAGGATAAGAGGAAACAGCCACAAAATATAACTTCTGGACATCATTGGCAGCTACTAAGATACCAAATCACTACTCTGAAAGCTGATAGTTACAAGGGAAGCAGTTAAGCATTTTTCTTGCTTTTCTGGTATGGTGTATATTTTAGGATGTCCAAAAAGTCCTAGTCCTTGAGGGTTTTAAAGTTTAGATTCTCCAGTAATAATAAATTCAAGAAGAAAGAATAGAAACATCAATCTTTCACAATTCATTTAATGTAATAACTGAATCAAGTAGTAATCATAATTAGATAGTCAAAACATTCAACAAACTATAAATGAAAAAACTTCAGTCAGCTGTCACATGAACCCACTGATTAATTTTAGTATCTCTGAAACAAACATTCTGATACAGGGTACAACATGAAGGAATTTTAGACAAGCTAGGAAATTAAGAACCATGCCTCTGAAAGAGACTTTTTAAAAAATGTAAAGAAAAAAAAAAGACACTGAATTTAACCAAGTCTTTAGCTTTTACTTCAGTCTTCAAGAAACTCATGAATAGAGGAGTTATCTAAATAGCACCTCTACTAAAATCCAGAAGATCCTAATTTCTTCAATCAGTCCATAACAGAGGAAAAACAAAACAGGAAAAACTGGTCTAGACTGCAAGATACTTACAGGGCTCAAAAACAATGAAATGAAACCCATCTGAATCATAAATAGAATAAACTAACCAAAAAGAAATATTTCTATTCAAGCAGGGGAAAGTGAATACGCACCAAATATTAGACAGTGTCAAGTGATTGTTGTTATTTTGTGGGTATGTGAGAAAATATTTTCCCTCTTTCTCTTTCACTATCACTTTTGTTCTGTCTGTTTCTCTCTGTCTCTCTGTCTCTCTCTCTTTTTCTTTCTCTTTCTCTTTCTCTCCACCCCTGCCTCCCTCCCTATCTATCTAGTTTTTCTCTTTTTTATTTTCAATAGCGTAAAAAGGCATTAAGGGTGAAATGACATGATATGTAATGTTTACTTTTAAAATTCTCTAGCAAAACAAGAGGAGATTGGGAAACGGGCAGGGGAAATGTGGCAGGAGGCTGATGGCTTTCAAAATTCAGTTAGTGGCTCATAGAAATATTTTTAGTAAAAAATGTTAAAATGCTTTCACTTTGAAGGCGTTTGGGAACACAATAATCATAAGAAAAGAAGAGAAATAAGTATGCTTATAGGTGATGGTTTAAGTAACTAAACATTAGCATTTTTTATCCTAGGGCTAAAATCATTGCTGTCTATTGAACACATCATCATATCCTATTGTATTTGAGTGAGATAATGCCACAATAATATTTTAATAAAAATTTGCACTTAGGTTACTTGTTAGCTCTGTCTTAAAACTGATATAGAATAAGATGAGATAAGTTATATAAGCTATAAGCAGATGTTACCTTATATCAATTTCTGTCTCTCCCTCTCTTCTCCCCTCAATCTCTCTCTCTCTCTCTTTCTCTCTTTCTTTCTCTTTAACTCTAGCTCTCACTCTCTCTCTCTTTCTCTCCCCAGATTGGAGCACTAATTTGCAGGTATCCAAGCAACTTTCTTGTCATTAAATAAAATAACTTTTGCAACTATAATATGATTAGTAACATTTAGACAATAATTCATATTTTCAAAATGCTTACTGCAGTCAATGCGGTCTGAACATGTGTTCAGAAACATATGGTCCAATTTGTCATAATTTTACTAAGTACCATAACAGTACAAGACACATCATCAGTATAAAGAAAAAGAAATAGTGCAAAAGAATCACTACTCAACCATGTTCAGGGAAGATTCTAATTACCACATCCAAAATTACTATGTAGCAATCGGAGTTAAGAAGGTAAAAATAATTAAGAAGGTTAAAAACAATCAGTTCATCTTCTGGTATAAAGAAATAATCTTATTTAGGTGAATTTAAATAGCCAAAGACATTTAAAACCCTAAGAGGAAGATACCACATAACTACAAAATGACAAGCAAATGTCCAGAGAAGAGTTTCTCAAATTCACATAAGCTTGTTTCTTCAAGGCATCAAGCTGTACATGGGCACAGCCTACCTTTCCAGACATCAGTTTTGCTTATAATTCAGTAGGCAAATAACACCATATGACTGTAGCATTGATACAAGATAGCTATGATACATAACAGGATTATAGTATATAATACTTATAAATAAAGAGAATACTTGAAGAAAAGATTGCACTTCAACCTGAGCTAAAATCCCCCGGTATATCTTTACATTCTCTGTGGTCATCCTGGTCCATATGGAAATGTGAACCACCAACCAGCTTCTGGAAAAGGCTCAATGCCTAAAACGGACTCTCCTTTTTGAAAATCTGAAACACATTCTTTTCTAGTCTTCCCAATGATCAGATCCCAAGACTGACTCTCCCCAACTGAACTGCATGGGAGGCTGAGAGCAACACCAAAATGACCATTTTTCATTAACAGTGAAAATTGAAACTGTTACAAAGTTCAGAAACTTACAGGTGACTATAATCACTTGAGTATGAGCTCACAGCCCAACGTTCCCTGAAACTTGTGTTGATTTTGCATGAGAAATAACTATCAAAGGGGACAGGAAAACATGAAATGCACATTCTCTTCATGTGAGCAGATTACACAGGAGTAAAAAGTTATTTCAGGAACACAGAAATAGTACAGATGAAGAGAACACTTGACAGTATTAAGGATCCACAGGGTTTGGTTTGCCGGAAGAAAGCAAGACTTGAGGTCTGTTGGCTCTCGCTTCCCTCCATCAGCTCCATCCTAAGGACAGCACTGCCCCTGAGGATGGGAATATTTTCAGTAGCTCATTGCCCTCAGCGGGGTAAGGAGCAGCATTTGAATGGCATTTACTTTTGCAGTCACCTTTTTCTGACTTTGCCATACTGAACATTACTCTTTCCTAAGCTAAGAACCAATGGACCATTGTGGAGTTTTTCTATCTCCACTCCCCCAGGTGCCCTAATGTAACTACTGCTCATCTATCATCTCGATTCATTTTTTCCATTCTGTAACTAGGAATGGACCAGCCTATCATCACTAAAGATGAGAGGTCAGCACCTCAGACACAGTGCTTGTTCTCAAGCAGCTTAAAGACTAGAGAGCGCCAATGAGTGAGAGTGCTTTTCATCACTCACAGCATGCTGACTAAATCCTAGAGTTCTGAAATCCTCTTTAATGTGTGTAATGACCTCTAATGACACCACGTCTCCACAGCCTCTGTGTGGCAGGCCATGACTGAACTGGGATGTCCTGTTCTGCTGCAGTCCCAGCCTGTGCACCCCAACAAAGAGCAAGGCCATGATTCATCCTTTGCATGAGTCAGCTGACTCATGCAAGTGCACAGAAATGAGCAAACAAAATTACAAAAACTTCCAAATTAAAAATTGAGATAATTCATAAAATGAATTCATTAACTTTCCTCAATCTTTCATTCTACAAAACATGAAATGAGCTCACTCTGCTATATGTAAAGCACATTGTGCAATGCTATGCAAATACATGGTAACTAAGAAGTGACTTTGCCTTCTTTTTTTCTATGATTTTATTTTATTACTACTTGTGTGCTGGATGTGAAGTTTGGCCTTGCATTTCCATTCCTCACAAATTAGTACACATCCTTATATCTACTGAATTTCCAAATGGTTCTGTTTGCTCAGATTATAGCTCCAACATTTACTGGACATGTTAGAATTAAGTGAGTTATTTTAATTTTTCTTTGTTTTCTCAGCAGTAAAGTGAAAATGATAGTCTCCAGATTGTAGAGTTTGTGAGGTGTTAACTGCAGTAGCTCATGTAAAGCCTTTATCTCAATTTCTAGCGCATGGCAAGTAATTAATAGAAGTCACCTGTTAGCACTGGGAGCAATGATGATAATGATGGTAGCACTGGTAGCAATTCTCGTATTCAAATTAATAGTAAGCAGTTATTGGAATGTTGTTTTTTAAGAGCTTCTGGCCATCTCTCAAAGTCAACACAATTCAAAATTGTCCATAAATTCACATATGTTGTAGTTATTAATAATTAAAATTTAAAAGACCCTGTATCTAAAAGAGAAACTATATTTAGATCCCTTCCATGCCAAAAGAAAAGCAAGCAAATAGTCTCTCACAAGGAAAACTGTTTCTTCCTTCCTTAAAAGATCCAATTCAAGCTGGATGCAGTAGTGTAGGACTATAATCCCACACTCAAGAAGCTGAGGTAGGAGGATTGCAAGTTCAAAACCAATCTGAGTTACATGACTAGTTCAGATCCAGTCTAGACTATGTAAAAGAGCTGTTACGAAAAAGAAAGAGAGAAAGGAAGGAAGGAAGGAAGGAAGGAAGGAAGGAAGGAAGGAAGGAAGGAAGGAAGGAAACAGGGAGGAAGGGAAATAGGGAAGGAAAAGAAGTTGATTCAGTTTCCCATAAAATGCTCTAGATAGAAGTTACAAGCTAAAAATAACAAAGAAACCAACTGAATATGGAAAAATAAATTTTTTTCAATAGAGCCAGACTCACCCACAGTGTTCAGGGTGAGCAAATGAGAGGTAAAGAGTTCACATCCTTATCTGATCTATGCTTCAGTTAAATTAAGCAGAGAAAGACAATCGTCCTCTATGTTTCAAATATTCTTTTCTCTTCCTTGTTTTCCTCCCTCCCTTCTTCTCTACCCTGAAAATGAACTGTAAAATCGCTTAAAGAATTTAAAAGACTGGTTTTGAATTTCCCAGTTCATTCAAACATTTTCTCTGGCATTAGGAAGTACAATTTGCAACTCAGTGACAAAATGCTGGTGATAGAGCTGGAAAGCTTGGCTGTGAAGACCTAAACTGTACATTGAGAGTGTACTCTTGGTTAGTTTCTTAATAAGATAGTATAGATGGAAAGGGATTTAATTTCAGAGAAAGCAGTAGAAGTAAAATAAGAACAAAAATGTTAACCACCTATTGCTGCAGCTGGAGCTGGTCTCAGTGTCTTCTAGTAATCCAAGTCCTGGCAATTTCCAGTCAGCTCTCCTCCCTAAAACAATTACACACCCACATGGAAAAACACATAACACTTTATAACTTTTCTCCTCCTGTGCAAAGTGGGTACGAATAACCTTACTGTGTGACGCATAATCAGTTCTAAGCACTGAGAAAACTGCATTTACCCAGAGGCTGTATTGAGCATAAGTGTCTTCTAATTTTCACTCCACAGCAATGGAACTAATTCCTGCCTTGTATGACCTAATACTCCCCTCCAGAGCCTGTGGCTTGGCATCTTCTCTTTTATGGATTGACAGAACTCAAAAAAAAACACCCTCCCAGTAACCATCAGTAAGCACTGCGTGATATTTTGGTATTGCAGTAAAATGCACATAACGTAAAAGTTCCCATCTTCACCAGCCGTGTACCAGTTTGGCACCATTAAGTTTGTCCACACTGCTGTGCAGCCATCTCAGCGATCTCCGGATTTTATTGAAAATTGAAAATCTGTAGCCATCATTACTGGTCAGCTCAGATGATCAGAGACTGGGGGTTTAAACAACAGGAATTTATTTTCTCACAGTTCTGGACATTAGAAGCCTGAGACCCAGATACCAGGCTCTCTCTTAGGCTTGGAGACCCCCTCTCATCGGGGCATGCTCAGGTGGCCAGGGGTGTGTTGGGGTGGGGGGAGGTCTCCCAGCCCTTCTCTCCTTAGAAGGCCACCAGTCTCACTGCATTAGGATTCCATCCTTAGAGCAATCCTGTCTTTAAATACAGTTACACTGAGAGTTAAGCCTTCAATATATATGGGGAATACAGGACACAGTTCAGCCCACTACAGTGTTAAACTCCCCTGTTGCCTGATAACTTTTATTTCTATTTTGTTTCTATTAATTTGCCTCTTTCAGGTACCTCACATAAGTGAAACCATATAACCCATTTCCTTTAAGAACTGAATTATTCCACTGAGCATAATTTCTTCACAGTTCATCCAGGTAGCATATTAGAACATCTTTCCTTTTCAGGACTGAGTAGCACTCCATTGCATTTAGATTCTGCAATTTCTCTACTTATTCAACTGTCAGTAGACACTTCAATTGTTTCCACCATTTGACTATTAATATACAAATATTTGGTAGAGTCCTTGCTATCAATCTTTTGTGTATATATCAGAAATGTAGTTGAGCCTCGTGTGGTAATGCTACATTGTAACTTTCCGGGGAATCACCATGCTGTTTTCCAGAGTAGCTGCACCATTTTACACTATTTCATATTCCCACCAACACTGAAAAAGGGTCCTCTTTGCTCAGCATCTTTTCCAACACTTGTTATTTTTCAGGACTTTTTTAAGCAGCCATTTTAATGGGTAAAAAATGTTATCTCATTATGGTTTCACTTTGCATTTCTTGAATGATTAACTATGTTAAATATCTTTTTATATACTTATAGTCAATTTGTGTACCTTCTCTGGAGATAAAACTAATCCACTCTTTCATTTTTTAATTGCGTTATTTGAGGTTTTCATTTATGTGCTTTGCATCTTAGGAATTTTTTTCTTCCTGTTGCTTAATGATATCAAAGACTGATGATGTCCTTTTTTACATCATTTATTTGGTGTGGGGTTTGAGATAAATCCTTGCTATATAGTTCAGGCTAGCCTTGAACTCACAGCAATCCTCCTGCTTCAGCCTCCCGAGTGCTGAGATTACAGGTATGTGTTACCATGCCTGACTGAGAAAGTCCTTTGATGCCTTAAAGTTTTTAATTTTTATGAAGTTAAATTTATCACATTTTCTTTGTTGCCTTTTTTATGTAATATCCAACAAATCTTTGCCAAATCCAATGTCCTAAAGCTTCTTCCTTACATTTTCTTCTAACAATTGAATAGTGTTAGCTCTAACAATGAGGAGTTCAATTAGTTTTTGAGTTAATTTTTATCCATGGCTAAAAGTAAGGATCCAGTTTCATTGCAGCATGTGAATATCTAAATTTCCAAGCATGATTTGTTGGAAAGACTGTCCTTTTTCTCCAAAAAGACCTTGACATTCTGTCAAAAATAATTTAATCACATATGCAAGTGTTTATTTCTGGATTTTTTTATCCTATTCCAGTAGTGTATGTGTCTGTCTCTATATAAGTGCCATAATGCTTTAATTTCTGTGTAAACTTCGGAATCTAGAGGTGTGACTTCTCTCTTAGGTCTTCTTTTTCAAGATAGTTTTAGCTATGCAAGATCCCTTCATCCCAAGTAAATGTAATGATAGATTTTTCTATTTTTATAAAAAATAAATTAATAAACAGGTTAAGATTTTGATAGGGATTTCACCAAATAACTTTGGGCAGTATTAGAGATGTCCTTCCCTCTATTTATGTCTTCTTTAATTTCTTATAGAATGCATAATACTTCAGCCAAATCTTTGGTATAATGTTTCAACCAAATAGTTCCACAGGTTCATCATCTGTGTTAGTGAGGTTTTCTGTTGTTGGAACATAATACCTGACACCCACAGCTCATAGGATTTGAGTTCCAATTTGGCTCATAGGTTTCAGTCCATGGTTAGCGCTAAGGCACAAATATCATGGAGGAAGATATGGCAGAGGAAAGCTGTCAACTCATGGTGCCCAAGAAGCAGACAAAGGAAGAGAGTCAAGAAGGAAGAAGCCCAAGACCCAACATCATGTCCCATAACATTCCTACAAGTATGCTTTACCCATCTCCCAGGAGTCTCTCAAGCCAATCAATTTGACAATCAAGATCATACCTACTTCCTTCCTGAGCAGATCTCTGCTATAGCTCAGCAGGTTCCCCAAGCTCCTCAGAGCTTTGCTTTTATGTCCTCAGGGCAAAAAAAATATCATGGGACATCTTACATCAGATAGGTCTAAGGCAGGAAACTAACATTAATCACTGTGTCCTTGAGGTGATAGTCTACTGTACTGTCCTTAGCCCAAGCTTCCTCATGTCTGCAATGAGTCAATTTCATAGTTCCTCTACAACTGAGATAACTACCAAAATGAGCCTTGACCTCTCAGCCAGCAACAAGTCAGCATGTGATGTAAGTGTCACTGTAACTGTAAAGCCACAGAGAGCACAGAAGTCTATAACTGGTGAGCATGGGACTTTCACAAACTTTTGAAGTCCCAACACAAGATTTGGAATTCCGCATCTAACACTGACTTACTAATATCTATGCATTGTGTAGTGGATTGAATGGTGGCCCACAAAAACTGTAAATGTGACTTTATTTAGAAAAAGGATCTTTTCAGGCACTTGTGCCACTGAGCTAAACCTCTGGCTCCTTAATTTTAAAGTTGAAATTAACATTGAGATATATAATTCCCTACAAAAAATCTTTTTTTTTAGACATTTCTTATTCTGAAGTAGTAAAAAAAAAAAATGAAATAGTAGATATTGTTACTATTCTAAAAGGGAAAATAACATTTTCTTTGAATAAATGAGCTGTACTATTAGAAATGTTGTTACAGCCTAGGCAGAAATTTTGTTTCTCTGTTAATTCTTCTGTACATTTCCAATGATATTTGTGAAAAAAGTTAGCTTAGACGCATGAGTAAGATTAAACTAATCATTAGTAATAATTCCTTTGGATGTGTGAAAAGAAGCATTCAAAGTAAGTTATATTGCGAGGTAGGAAACATTTAGTCCAAGAGGGTAGGAATGTTTTCAGCATTTTTCCACTAAGAGATTTGTTTTGTTTTGTCTTGTTTTGTTTTGTTTTGTTTTGTTTTGTTGAAACTGTGTCTTCCTATATAGTTCACACTAGCCCCGAACTCCTGAAAATCCTCCTTAGGCTCATGAGTGCTGGGATTATAGTTGTGTGCCACAACACCCAGCTACTAAGAGATTTTGAAGTTGATTCAGTTTTGTGTGGTTACAGGTGGTCCCTACTCCATTGTGGTCATTAAACAGTATTTTCAGCTCAGAAGAAATTAAATTACCTGAAAACACAGTTAACATAGGGACTATAGCTGAATCACAAAGACATTTCTCTTGAAACTCATAAAGTAGTTCTACACAAGGAAATAATAGATTAAGATGAATGAAAAGCATTAGGATGATTCTTCAAAGGAAATGCCAAGAAACATGGTATGTAATCATAGTGGACTGATTTTTACATTACAACGTTACATACACAAAAGGTTAATATGTATAAATTTTTAAATGTGTTAGAGCAGTGTTATTAATGTTTTGGGACTAATAAGCTACAGTTTGGGAAGTTGAGTTCTGAAAATGGGGCAAAGTGATAGTTTTCTCTTAGTATATATTCATTTATGTTGAACATGCAAAGATTTACTTTCCTCTTAAAGGGAACCCCAGTTTACAAAAACAAACTGGAAACCAAGGTAATTTGATAGTTAAAACTGATCCCAGGTGCCTTACTGAAGTTTCTTAACATAGAAATATCTTGATGAGCAGAGCTCATTTGGAAATTTCTGAAGAGCACAAGTCTACAGAATTTAAAGAATTAAAATTTAATTCTTTGAGAATTAAAGAGAGAACTTTAGCATTTGTATGTGAGTGAGCTCAAGATAGTCATTTACTTTTCCTCTGCAGGGATTTGCACTTTCAAATACCTTAGGATAAATATTTTGTTTTTCCTTTCAATGTGAACAAAGCTAAGCTGAGTTTGTGAAGGTGGCTGTTTTAAAAATGACTTTAAAGGCAAAATATTTAAGATTGTATGATTCCTTGTTTCTAAATCACTTTTTATTGCTGTCTTGCTCCTATCCTTCCTAGTTGCTGAATATGTTAGTGAGTATAAACTTTTGCCAGTGTATATACATAATTCTTTCCTTGGAACTTCATTACATTATATTCTGTTTTGAGTTAGTAGTTGAAAGTATTTGAATATTCTTGCAATTGTTTTCTCAAATTATAGAGGTTTATTGTTCCCATTTTGGAGTACATACACTGTATAGTAAATCATAATATTAAGTTAAATAATCTGGATAGAACTGGTTAAGACAGAACAAGTCAGTAAAGGAAGCCCTTTGCACAGTTTTATTGTTTATGGCAATATGTCTGAATGATAATTACTCAGTAAACATTATGTCATTGTGAATAGAAATTGGTGCTCACTTTGGACAACTCTTTTTTTGCAATGCCCAGGGAAATCTGGTATTTTATCACTGGCATGTTCTAAATAAATTACAGCTAATTAAAAGACAAAAAAAGTCAATTATTCAGAAAGTACTATGTGTGAAGGGACTGAACTGTGTCCTCCCAAAATTAATCTATTGAAACTTAACCCCTAATTGACCGTATTTGAAGACAGGATTTTTAGGGAAATAATTAAGATCAATAAAGGTCCTAAGAGTTGTGTCCTACACTAACAGGATGGGTGTCTTCATATGAAAAAGAGATGGCCAACTGCAAGCCAAGGAGAAGTTCCAGAAGAAACCAAACCTACTGGCATCTTGATCTGGAATTTCCAGACTCTAGAACTAAGAAATATTCTTCTGTGGTTTAAGCCACCTTGTCTGTGGTGTTTTGTTACAGCAGTCCTAGCTGACTAACATATAACGCACAAAAATCCATGACAGGAGCTAGTTATGGGGAGGCTTAAGGCAAAATTCCACTTCAAGAAAATCTGATTGACTTACAATAAAACTGCAGACCACTGAGAAAATCAGAACCCAAGCTTCTGACTCTCAAGATTTCTCAAAGTTAAGGTTGGGCCTGCCTAACTTTCACTAGAGCTCAAATGATCTGGCTGTTTAGTTTGTACATGCATTGAGCTGTGTTAGAATAGACTATGACTGACTTACTTGAGAACTTCTTTTGTTTTTCTCTGTTCTGTTGCTTTGGATTTTTCTCTGTTTGCCTTTGTTTTCAGTAAGATGTAATCTCATTATGTTCCAGAAAAGTGATGAATATCTTTTGCCACCTAACAATTATGTAATAATCCAACCAAACTCCAAATTAGTCTCAGAATTTGTGTCTCAGATAACTAATTGCACTGGAAAAAAATTGAGACAAAGGATATTAAAAATTCTTAGATTAGAAATAAATATGAAATTAGCATTTAGAACATGTGAGTATTTTAAGGTAGTTACACTATTGCATAAAACGATGTCCTGGGTTAACTGATACCACTAGTTTGGAAGTAGTACAATTGCTTTTACATGGAAATGTCAGTCATTTTCCCCATTAGTTTTTCATAAATTCCCCTTGCTGCAGAAAGTAAGAATGGAATGCTCACCAATGTAATTTGGTATTTTAAGATTAGCCACTTAGGACTCAACCAATTCCATTCCCCATTTGTTTGATTTTACAGCAGGAGGTAAGAAGTACAATGGAAATACTTTTTTACCAGTCTTCAGTTTTCAGCTTTAAAAACGCAAATGATATGACTTCATAAGAAGACTGACAAAGAAACATTGTAAGGAAGTAGTGTATATAACAATGTTATTTGACATTTCCATTTTTTTACTTTAAAAATCCAAGTCATGTCTTTCAATATACAATGTATAACAATGATGAAAATATAATAGAAAACTCAGACCCAGGTTATTTTTGCAAAAAATAAAGATTATTTGCTGACTTTCCTTAGCAGACAGTTACACTCAAATGAGTACTTACTTCTCTAGAGAACTTTAAAAGCCCACAGATTATCATATGTCCTAGAGATTTTGCTGCTGTTCTGCCCAGAGTCAAAGGGTCACATTCTTCTCAGAATCAGCCATATAATTTGGGTAGCAGCTCTTCATTAGCTAATAGTGCTTAATCTTACACCAAGGTTAACAACTTGTATGAGCCAAGATTTTAAACCTGCCCACATTCTGATCACCTGACTTGCAAGCAAAGGAAAAATTATATTCTCGAAACACCATGTTATGTGAATAGTTTTTCAAGTACTAAAAATTGCTTTATCTTCAAAAACCTGTGGCTATTGCCCCTGGCTTTGAGGATAATGTTGGAAGTAGAGTCTCATGATTTTATTAGAACTGGAACAAATCTTAGATTTCCGGGAATTGCACATATGACTCCAACTCATTGAGAAAAGTATCTATGTTCATAAAGTAGCACTCCAGGAGAACAATAACAAGGGTATTTTATTCAGTGTCAAAACATTAGTTAAAAGGGCACATTCTTGCCCAGCACAGTGTGGCTCTGTCTGAAGAGATATCTCTGTGCCACTTTCGAAGTGACAGTGCAGGAGACTCTCTGGGCATAGTCCGAGTCTCAAGGGGACAGGGGTCACTCTTCTTCCACCATACACAGGCTGCCTTCTGCTCTGGCCTGCACTGACTTCAAAGCAGTCTCTCCTTGTTAAAACTTTGTGACAAAGCTTCAGTTCATGTTATTAGCAGCATGGGAAGCAGTCACCTTATAAGTTCCTTTTCTCTGTAAAATACTGAAAAGCACATGCTACACTTTCACTTAATTCCTTTCCTGACTTTCACATAGGTTTTGATGAGTTTTTCTGTAGTTTTATACAGTGTTTTTCTTGAACTTTCCCTGTACAATTTTCCACCAGATCTTGTTTTTCCACTCCTGTGCTCTTTTATTTACTTACCTGAGTTTTGTAAATTGCAGAGAGGAAAAGAAGAATTCAGGTAAACCATGTGTCACCTAAAGTATGTCTTACATCTTCTGTTTAAATGCCTGCTTTCATGTCTGTGACACCAGGGAACACACTTTGTCTCATAATGTGTGTGTACATAATTTTTAACAAAACGTGAATAATTGTCATCTGAGCCACCAAGCCAGCTATCAGTTACTCTCTCGTTGGCTTATGCCTCTATCCAACAGTACATTCATGAGAGGGTTTATAATACAATATTTCCATCTTTGAGTTTATACAATTAGAACATCAAATCTTCAGGAAAAAATTCAAGCTTAAAAAAAAAGAATTTGGTTTTGGGGGTTCAAATTCTTACATAAATTCTTCCATATTCTTGGCTTTACAAAATGTGACTCCAAACTAACAAAACTTTGTAGTCATCGAAGGCCATGGGAGAGAAGGGGAAGCCTCCTCTCAAGCAGAACCAGGCAGAATGAAGTGTGCCCACCTGCTAGACCTGAAGAGAAAGGAGAAATTTCCAGGGAGGTGGCTAGGTGAGGATAAAGTCACCACTTTTCTGCCATTTTCTAGTTTTCCTTCAGAAAAGTTGACATTATTTTAAATCTAGGTTCAAAATCTAGTCTCATGCAAAGTTTAGGATACGGTTCCTCCTCCACCACGGTCTCCCCCAGGGCTGAGCTACTTAACCAGGTATTTCCTGCCTGTTTCTCACAGGCTTTATTGTTACTTCTCCATTCCTTGTAATGTCCCTGAATAGTCAAGTAATTTTATTGCTTACCTTGCTTGACTTCTCCATCTAAATCAGACACTGATCTGATTTTTGACAAGATTCGTTGTTTTATAAACTTAGGGAGTAGCCTTTTTTGATCTATGTGTTCCCTTGAGTTCAATAAACCACATGCCACAGATTTAACACCCAAAATGATACTTTTATGGTGAATTAATTATAACATTACCATTGCATGGTACAAAGAACACAGGACTAAGAACCAGAGACATGTATACAAAACCTGCCTGCCATTTGCTCATTATAAAATCTTGGACAAACCACTTATTTTCTCAAAGCTCCAATTCAAATGTGAATGAATGCATAGCATTAAGAAGCAAAATGCTCATTGTGAAAGGATTCAATTAAGAATGAAGTACATTGAAAAGACTCTCTTAATTTTTTTTCTTTTTGTCAGTAAAGAGATGGTTATCTTAACCCCAAAAGGAAGTCACTAATTTATATAATTTTTTTGTGTCTGTTTATGAAAATCATATTGCTTTGGCAAATGACCCTTTACTTAGAAGTACCTAATTTGATGCAAGACATGTTTTACAAATAGCACTCACAATACTTTAAGAAGCTTTAGAAAAAGACTATTTGGAGCAGAACACATATAAATCTGAAGGCCCTCCAGTAATATGCACACCATGGGCTCATCTTTTTCTTACATAGTGTAAGCCAGACTTCTGAAATGAGTAGTTCTAGTAAGTCCCAGCACAAGTGAGAAATGCCAAAGCAATTACATTTATGGTACATTCAGAAGAGGAAAATGTGCACAAGATGGAAAGAAAGTTTCTGTGGGCATAATTTCAGGGGAAGATACTAGTCAGTCTCTGCCAGCAGTCAGTGGATGCCACTAGCATGGAGCAATTAGAGATGAAGTGAATCTGTTTGAACAAAAATCGTGTTGTGGCCATGAGACAAAACTTTAGACAGTGAAAAATCCTGTAATGGAACATATTTAGTGCTTTGTATTTATGTACCAGAAATGGGGAATATTTTAGAGCTTTCAATGATACCGTGACCCACTGCAGCATACATGCAATAGGTTTGCCACCACTGTTATACAGTTTTTAATTTCCAAAAGCACTTCAGAATTTTTAACTGAGTCTCAAACTATGTCATAGCTAAAGTACAATTCTACTCTCAAGTCTCTCCATCAAAAAAATGGATTTTTTAAAATTTTGCTTTCCTTTTTTATGTATGTATCTCATCCCTAGCAAACTTCTTGAAAAAGAAATTTCTGTTTATTGACTATGTTAACCTCCCAGCTTTCTTCAATCCACTTAACAATTCATCTTCTGTCTCCATTTACCACACCACAGAATCTTTGAAAGGCCACTGGTGACCTCCTAACTGCCAAATCCAACCACTTCCTCCCAGTTCTCCTCCTCCTTGATCTCTACATGGAATTTGACACTGTTGACCCTTCTGCCCTTCTCCGTCTTTCCTTGTCTTCCTTCTGATCCCTCTCTTTCCTTTTCATTTTCCTAGCTACTTTTTCTTTGCCCACTCCTATAGGAAGACATTTTCCAGAGTTTCATCATCA